>DVZW01000125.1:0-12736 GCA_018237805.1 Mesosemia grandis
GTTAATTCTAGCTTACAGAAGTTACAGCAGCGGAAACGAGAGTCGGGTTAATTGCCCATAAAAAAGCGAATACAAATTAAAATCGGAGTCGGGAGGGTCGGGTAAATATTTAAATGAATGTATATATACAAAAAAATATATATTAAAATTTATCGTCGTCGATATATATATATATATATAACTTCGTTAGTATTACTGTCGGTGTCGCTATAAGATGTACGAGGCTTGCCACCTGTCACTTGTTAGGACAAATTGTGGGTATACTCTGGTGTGTAGGTATTAGTTTCATTTCTGTCAATCCCTTCGAGGATAATGGGCGTTATAATATTTATTTATTTTATTTTTATATTAAAAAAGAGAAAAGGCATGCTTCGCTGGTTTGGGGTGGAAATAATGCCAAAGGAACGACTTACGAAACAGATATATATAATGCGAAAGAAGACGGAACTCTTATAAGGACTGACTTATCAACACCAAATATACGCGCCTTGAAAGAAGGCGGAGTCAAGAGTTACAAAAACTGACGAGAAGAGTTATGAATGTCAAGGAAACTCATCAATCTTATAATAATCATAAAACTTTAAAATGATAACTCCAAAGTAATATTTGCCTAATGAAGTGATTTTTTTTAAGTACAACTATTTCTGATCATCATTTATTGCCAGGGATTGGATATAGAGCCGATATGGCTACAGACTTTCCACCTCATACATGGTGGGATTTAAATATATCGGCTAAGAATGGCTATTCTGATTACCTCCTTGAGAATAATGGCCGTGATGATTTAATTCGTAAAACTGAAAATAATGTAAGTCCATAAGTAACAAAACAAATAGATCACAAATGCGGTTAAAGATTTTTGAATCAACATCATTCGCGAAGTACTCTCTCTGTATATCTTTAAATATTTCCTGAATATGCATAACCTGTCCAAACAAACTTGTTAAATTAAAATGGAATATCAGCTCCCGCTGTCGGATGGAATGCTAATAATGTTGACGAAGATATTCTCGGAATAGATTTCAAATATGTACATAACATTGACGTGACGTCATGACACTAACGTGTTTGTAATTAAGCATATTGCTCGTGTTATGTAAGCCTGCTATACTGTTTTAGACATAGTCTTTGCACCCTAACTTTCCCCACAATTTCAAACTGAAATTCGATCATCTACTTTTTTTTACATAGATGCTTCAAGCAGTTGAATCTCCTGATGGAAAGATAACTCTATAAATCGGCATCGCCAAAAGTGTTATTGATGCGTTAACATACTTGAGGCTAAAGTCTTTTGCCTTACCCTCCAAATTCGAACATGACAATTAGAGGTATCGAGTTTATGGCGGCACAACTAAGGCAGTGGTATCGTCGAACTATCACCCATACTCACGATGACGGCGATTTGTTGACCTACGTCGCCTACCACTGTCTAGTTAGAAGATTCCTATTCTTCACATAGGACACGGATCAAATAGGGATAAATAGTCTGATTTTTTTTATTGGTTTGGTTTGGACAATTTGGTTTACCCACCCACCTAGCCATTAAACAAGAAATGCAATTGTGTCATGCAATGCAAAACAAAAAAATATATAAGCACGTCCATTATCTCCGAAGGGGTAGGCAGAGTTGAAACTAGTCTACACAAGTGGCGTTAGAGTATACCCGCGATTAGCCGATGATATTAAGTTCCATTATCCTACCAACCAACCAAACAGGTTGCAAGTCTGTCGCAATATCGGGCATATATAAAATTAAGTTTACAGAAAAACTGAACAAACTCTTCAAGTCAATTTTTTGCCCGACCTGGTAAATGAATTCAGGATCTCGTGAATTTTATAGCATCACCAGAACCGCTACGGAATAGGCAATGAGAATAAAGTAAATGCTGGGAATAAAGCGATTAGATTAGGGTTAATTGCTGGAAGGTAATAATTTACGCCAGAAAGCGCGGTTTATGTTCCATAACTATTAACTATGCTTACTCCAACGTTATATATAATATACTTATTTATAAGCATGTAACAAACTTCACCAGAGTCACGTTCGTTTATGTTAATTAGACTTAAGTTCATTTGTACGTAACAGTAAGTACAAATGAGTTTGTCTCGGTCGGTGAACGGGGTGATGGTTTTAGGTAAACAATTTTCATTAATTTCAGTGACATCTTTAGTTAAATTAACTCGTACGCGTACGTAAAGCGTACGAAAATTTGTGGCCCTTTTAAATTATTTGTTTTAGTACTATTTCATTACTATTGTATGTATCTTCACGCCATTGTACGTCTGCTTAAAGGGACGTTAAGATCACGCTTCTTCGCACTTCATGAATTCACGCAGTCCATGAATTCACTCTGTATAAGGCGCTACGTGATTGTTAGTGAATCTCGTTGCTGTCACTAGTATTGCAATAAGAAGGAAATATAAATAAGAAGGAAAGAGAATGAGGGTAGAATAAAAAAATATTTGAAAAAATATAATTGGGATACATGTTCTTGGATACGACTTTCTCGGATTGAGATCGACAAAGTTGCCACAGCAAAGTATAAAAAACTTGGAAAGATGGACTTGCCTATTCTATGGATATTACTATAAGGAGTGCTCCTTAGTTGCTTTGTACGAAACCCACGAAAAAACAAGGGATATTGAGATCATACGCCCAAATATTACCGTTAGGTACTGAGTCCGTTACTGTGTTAGCTGGTCTTAAAAGAACCATCGCATTATTTTTGAGGGTATCTTAGAAGTTATATGTTGCAGCGTCGTTTTATTTAGCCCCCGATTAAGTTATTAGTTTGTGTGTGTGTGTGTGTGTACATAGGCGGTAACAATCACTTACTATCAGGTGAGCCTCCCGTTCGTTCGTCCGAGTAGGCATCCGTAACATCATGGGAGCTAAATATAGCTTACTGTAGATGTCACTAGTCGCACCTCTTATAATGGGCGCGATAATGTGCGTAACGATCATTAAAACAAAAACAGTATCAATTGCTTAAGTTTTCAGGCGATAGGTAAGTTTCATCTTATTAATATTTTAGTAAGATAATCTGTACTAATATTATAAAGCTGAATAGTTTGTTTAGGTGAACTCGCAAAAAATATTTATCGAGGAAGACTATGATGACTATGATTAAGATAGGCTATAAAAAACTTACTATGTATGCACTCTGAAGTGAATAATAAAACATAATTGATTAAATCTTGACATATAATTCCTAACTAAATTAATATTAACTAATTAATCTTAATTGTAATGAGAGTAAAGCAGCTGTTACATTTACGCAAGAGTTTATTATTCCAGACTCAAAGTAGGCAACGCACCAGTAGGTATGTCTGATTATTTTGTTTTATTATTAGAAAAAAAATGTACCGGGGGTTACATACAGCAACAGTAGCACAGCAACAGGTATAACGTAAAATTTTAAATATGCATTTCTTTTTTCTTTTTTTATGCCTAAATGAGAAAATTAATTGAAATCATTTTTTAAAGGTAGAAAACTTATTAAATTTACGCAATAATAAACATTATACTTACACCCAAATAAAACAAGCCCAGAATGAAATGACTTTGTTTTTTAAAATAAAACCTAAAATATCGTGTGTCGATCAAACGAACCATTGAATAAATTAAATTTATTAGCGTTGTTAAAATTATTCAGCGGGCACAAGTGCTGATATTATAAACTTTATTTTCACAATTCGAATAAAAACTTCCAACAGAGAATTTTGTTTTTAATTATTTGCCTGGACTGTATAGTCACAATGAAGGATTTTAGAACTGGCTATTTAACAATAAAATTGAAAAACATTTTTGTCAGTCATCAAACAAAAACAAAATTGATATATGTTTTTACATATCAGTTTAAATTACGTGCGAGAATCAATATGAATTTACAACGTGAAAGAAAACTTAGGATATCTTGGGATCGGTATGAGTCAAGTTGAATGGATTCTGCACGGACGTTAGGAAGCTTTAGATACCTAGTCCATAATTTGACAGAAGAGAAAAAATGCGGTTGTATTAATATTATCGTGAAATGATACTGTTTGACGGAAGCGCCTCACGGGCGGTATTTGAAGTAACCAGAGATCGAGAAACATAATTCTTCTGTTAAAATACTGGCATTAAAAGATAAACTTCATAGTGAGTGTTTCAATCTAAATAATTAGAGTAAAATATAAATAAATAATTGTCTACAAAAATTAAGGTTCTTTTTCTTGAAGTTTTTTAAAGAAAAAAAATCTTATATTTCAAGTCATTAAAGATGCCTTAAGGGGCTTAAAAATAAATATCATTACGTCCATTATGCTCGAAGGGATAGACAGGGGTGACACTAGTACTCACCAGCGGGGCGAGTGTGTACTAGCATACACACGACTAGCCGATGATATTAAGTCCTATCATACCGGGACTGTTGCCATACCGGGCATATATTCCTTTTGTTCAGAAAATCTGAAAATACTCAATATAGCATATTTTCACCCTACTTGGGATTCGAACTCAGGACCTCGTGCCATCTTAGACCGACACTGGTACCTCTATGCCAGAGAAGCGAAGGGGCTTGATTTGGTAACCTATACTTACTGGTTAATTTCGTATTTAGGGGGTTTTGACATAATGAATGATTATCCGTTTCATAAATAACGGTTCGGGGTCATACCAGACATTGAAAATAAGTAAATAATTTTTAGTATGACATGTTGTTATCTTCGCACATGCGTTATTCCTAATTTTATTCCATCTTATGCCTGGTTCAAAGAGACTTCCAAAAGATCAGTAAGCCTATTGATTCTTTAAGTGCACAGATTTTCAAAGAAACAATTTTTAAATGCAATAAATTGTTAACAATATAGTATCAAACTGATACTAAATTGTTAATATTTTTTTGATATTGGCGGCGAACTTGTTTATATAGACATTTTTGATTATGATTTATGACGTAGATATTTTTTTTGTAGTTTTTATATAAAAAAAAAATCTATTCGTTTATAACATCTTCTTTCTCTATTATAATCTATCTATTTCATCTGCAATATCATGGTCTCTTAATTGTAACAATAATGTTGGTGCTCTCTGCCTACCCCACAAGAAGCAACAAGCATGATGATACATCCAATAAATCTGTTATAGAGCTTTCCCAAAATCAGTTTGTTTTTATATAAATTTGTCATGAACAGTAGGTTTGAAAATAAATTCCAAGACCGCTATCTTACTCGAATTTCGAAGTATTAGTCGTCACTTCCACTTGAAAATATTAACACCGACCGCTAAAAGCCAGACGCGCCAACTTTAATAAATTTTGTACTGCCTCGTTTCGTGTCTAAAAACTATAATTTTCAAGCCACCGTAACGAGTGAAACTCTATATTTATTTAATGTTTCGTCCAGTAATGGTTGATCGTCATTTATCATAGACACATCTGGGGTCTTAATTTCATCGGCTTGGGTCCTGGGTGTCCCTGACGCCCCTGTTGTGTACTAGTTTCTCCTCTGCCTACCCTGGGATTCGGGGATTATGGGCGTGATATATCTTTTTTTTTTTACTTATTTTAACCCCTCCCTCGATTTGTTATTTTTTATTATTGATTCCGATATTTCATGTCGTGAGTATCCTATGTGTAATAATGTTAACATTTCGCGACGATTTAAATTTCAAATCGCTATTCGACTTATTTTACTGGGTTTTCATTGGCAGTTCATTTTAATGCTGAGTTATAAAGTAGAAAAAAAATCGAAAGAGGAGAAAAAGACAAAGCCATTGAAAACGATCAAAGATTTATTGTATGGTCATTAAGACGGTGCTCGAATGAAACCCACAATTGCCAAGTTTAATATAGATACAACAGCTTCAGCAGAAATTCAGATATATAAAATAGATTATAGATCAAACCTTTGAAAGATATATTTACGCCCACTTTCATGCGTGGAACCGCGTAAACGTGGTTTTGTCTACCACGTGTTCGCGGTTCACGAATTCACCGACTTAATTCCAAATTTTCACTGAATTCATAGAGACACCGACATACTGGTGGTGAGACTCATCTACGTGTTTAGCAATCCAACGAGATTGAAGGAAAAATTAAGTTGGGTAGGAAGGGACGATCCATGGTAGGAAAAAAGTTATGACATACTTTTTTGGAAGATTTAGGCTTAGAAATTAGCCATAACATGACATACAAGATTAAATTAAAAAAGCCCACTACCCAAAAACTACTGAATTTTCAAATTCAACCAAACATAGCTAAAAACCACCGCAAGGAAACTGGCTCTCGAATGAAAACAAAATCGAAATCGGTTCATCCATTTAAGAGCTACTATGCCACAGACAGACTAACACATACAGACATCGACGGCACATTTTTAACATCCCTGTTTTTGCTTCGGAAGTTAAAAATACAAATAATCAAGGTCTCGCCGTTATCACATTATAGGGTGTGTAGCGTCACACAGAAAAATAATCTGTTCGAAAATTACCGCTATTATAAATTGCTTTTTGGTCATAAGACCAAAAAGCAATTTATAATACAGTCATTACTAAAAAGCTTCTCATGACGCTGACAAGGAGAGTTCGTGGGTTTGGGCCTTTGGTAGGGCATATCTTTATCTTTCATATTCAACAACTACTAAGCATTTTGGCAAATTGGGGAGGGGCGTGCCACCTGCCATAAGATTTTGATCGTTTTGGATCAATGAGTGTGTACACAACATGGTTAAAGAAATTGTATAGTGAACATAAATTTGTCCTTTTTAAATATTAAAGTGTTAGTGGGATTTAATAATAGTTTACACTAGGCTTTATTATCCAAGAAAGTAGTGTGTCCTGTTAAGTGACAAACCAGTTGTGTCCAAGTTTTGATTTATCCATTGTTTTCTACATTCATTTTCGTACACGCTATCAGATATGAAGAATTTAATATAAATGTAAAATAAATAAATATTACGTTTATTATCGCTGAAGGGGTAGGCTGAGGTGTAACTAGTATATAGACGATCACGGACCGCGGCTTGACTCTCTTAAGGGAAAATTGGTTTTATTGAGTTTATTCCAGATTTTCTGAGAAACTGGTTTATGACGGAGAAACTGGATTATTCGGGATTGCCACATTATGGGACTTAAATAGATGATATTGATATATCCCACAATGACCCTATCCCGAATAATCCAGTTTCTCCGTTATCTATAATCCAGTTACAATTAACCGTGGGCATTCTATTTTCTTGCTTAACTATTCGGGTGCATGATTATAATAGTTCCTTGATATTCATAATCTTTGTGTTGTTTTAAGTTATATTTTATGCTATTTTGTAAATAAAATACAGAGACCAGCAACTCAAAGACGCAGTTTCTTTTTATTTTTTTCAGTATCATCGCTTAAGAAATAACACCACGTAATACGCTTTTCCGAGGTCGCAAAGGCGAGGCGCAATAAAACGATTTAAAAGACTCATTACAGAAAGCTAGTTTTTAGAATACTAGTTTTATTTAACCTTAGCTGTTATTGGCTTAATACAACCAAGATCCTGAAATGAAAATTGTAATCGCTGTACTCAAAATGTTAAAATTGTAATCACCTCGTTGACATAGCGTTATTGGTATCGATAGCAGATGCATGAGGTCTGCACTTTAATTTCCAGGTCGTGCTACAAAAGGTTTTTCAGCAACTTAACTTCGGGATACTACAATTGTATTCCGATAAATTGTCAGTTCCAGAAGTCACAGAACATGGAAATAAAGTACTAGTAGCATGTCGACAGACGCCTTGTATGTGAGTTTCATCTCTGCTTGCGGATAATGGGTCTAACAATTGTAACAATGACCATTCGCAGCGAGCATGTCACGATACGCCGATGGAGTCACATTCACCGACCGTGATCATAATAGAGAAGTGAAAGAAAGAGTAGGTGTGAAAGAAAGTGTCGTTGAGAAAGGACATGCTTCGCTGGTTTGGCATGTGGAAAGACTGCCGGAGGAACAACTGACCAAACAAATAAACAATGCGAAAGTAGACTGCAAGGTACCATGTGCGACCACGACTGACTTTTCTCAACCGAATTGGTCGCGCCTTAGAAGAAGGCAGAGTCAAGAACCACAGAATCTAACGAGAGTGTAAAAATAGGGTGTGTCTGAATCGTGATGTTTTACACTCGGTTGTCTCTGTTACCTCGCAAAACCTGGCGTGATAATATAATAACAATAACAACGATGATTTATACCTTATCGAGTTATGGTTTTAAATTTAATTCTTCCTGTAATCCTATCATTAATACTTCTCGCCGTGACCACGATCCGTGTAATTGGGTTGAAATATCGGCAACCAAAAAGAGCATGGTCGATATTCCGTTCATATCAGTAATAACATTATGTTCTCGAGGTATTTTTAGAGAGAATATCTTTTGCAGTTTTACAGTTCATTTATCACGTTCATTAAAAGCTCCCATACCTCGTTACAATCTTTTGTGTCTAACGTAAAGATCGACGTTCGGTGTTTAAAATTCGACGTCATTGTTATTCAGAGCGAAATAAAAACATTTTTCATACTACGTTCAAATGACTTTCATACAAAGTTATTTTTTAGCTTTTGATATTAATCATGAAAACGGATTATGATTTTGTATTTAATGTCCTTTTTGATCTAATGATTACAATACCTGTCATCTGACCCGCAGATCTTGAGTTCGATTGCCGACTTTTGTCCAGCAATTCATAAACGTAAATAAAAACAATAAATATATAATTGTTGGTCCGGCCTTCATGTGTAGAATAGGCCAACTGCTTTCCTACCAGGCGGCTCGTAAAAGGCGTGCAAAGGTATTTCGAACCATTGACGTCGTGACTAGATGGTAGTTCTGCGATGACTCGCCCGGATTGTTAGCGCCGCCTTACTTATTCCTGCCACAATAATTCTAGTGCTTGCCGTGGTGTTTGAGTATTATTCTAAGAAAGTAACTGCCTGGCATTGGATGCCAGGCAGTTACTTTATATGTCCGATATGGCGACAGGCTTGCCACCTGTCACATCATGGGATAATATCATTAGTCAATCGTAGGTGTCCTAGTGTCATGTAAGTATGTATTAGTTTTATCTCTGCTTGAGGTTAATGGGCGTGACACTCTTAAACATCAAATAATTAATATTACGCCTGTTGCCCTCGAGAGTGTAGGCAAATGTGCCAGATGGCGCGGTGATAAGGATATTTTAATATTCACCTAAGAGACAAAATCAAGGGTCGGATTGAGGTTCGTGTCAAAAGATTCTCATTAATTAATTTGAACCCTAAGTCTCTCAACTCAAGTTATGCCAAGGGCTATCGTAATGGCTTGTCCATTGGGGATGCAACATGAATATCTAATCTTCGGGGATCGCTGGATTTGCATTGCTTTTAACCAAGCTTTATTAATATGGTACACATTTCCGTAATAAATATTTTTTTATTACGCAGGAATTTTATACGATTATATTTTAAAGGATTAGTAAAGTATATACTTATATCATTAAAGTGAAAATTATTTGTTAGTTTGTATGTCTGTTTGGTTAATTAATGGACCGATTTTAAAAATAATTTATTTGAAAATTCTTTTTGTTGATATTAAATATTAACCGAGTGCCACGGGCGAAACCAGGGCAGGCCATTATATTTAATAACGGTCAAGTTATATAAATTGTGACATGTGTTTTAGGGCCTTTTTTCTCTTATGTGGATTTGTGGCCGCATGCGGGTAGGCACGACTACACGACCCGGAAGCGTAAGCCACACGTCACACGACAATCTATATACTTATAAATAAAAGCCAAACCTGCTATTATATGTCAAGGCACAACGGTAACCACTGTACCCGATGAAACTGAAATTTGGTACAACATTTTATTATATTTTATTTGGATGGGTCACGGCTGTAGATTACACAATATAATATAACTAAAATAATGCAGATTAATTAAATCAATTAATTAAATCATTTTTATATTTTCCATTATCATCCCATTATCATATCCGTTATATCTTCGGGCAACTTGGTAATAACATTTTTATACCCTATTGGAAGGCAAAGAATTAGGCAGATCTACTGACGGTAAGAGAGAGCCGCTGCCTATACATCGTCAGAGGTACGTTGCCAACCTTGAGGCGGGGGCGTTGTTATGTCTCATGCTGGTTACCCTCCAAAACAGAACATGACAATGTTACAGCACTGATGTTATTAAACACCTAGTAATGTCACATAATTTTGATTACTAGATGGTGCTCGCTGGTCGAAATTCAACCGTAACTTTAGAATTTATATTTACTAGGGTAGATTGTTCCCTTTATCGATTTTTCCCTTTACATTTTCCCTTAGTTGTTATCCTGGTCTCTTTAAACTGATTACAAACATTATACGTAAACATAACATGTTTCCATACAAATTTCCCGATCCTGTAGATTCCATTTCTGTAGGAATATAGAACCCGTTGATCTTAGTTAGTACCGACCTCCTAATAAAACCTTATGCATAATTTGCTTCTAGCACTAGCTGTAGCGAAGTTTCATCATCTTCTTCTTTTAAAAAGTGCCTCTCCAACTAGTGTAGGTTGGCAGTCAGCTCTGCATATTTCTTTCGCTCTTTAGGGAGGTTAAACATATACATACAAACTATTAACAATATAATAAAAGTTTCATACAAACTATCAATCCCAAACACTACCATATAGGGTTCTCATTTTGCAAAATTCCGTCTACATCCTAAAATAAATCTTTATGCACAATTGGAAGCTCCTAGCACTTGTAGTTTCTGAGACACTGTCCTTCAATAGGTACCAAACAAACCAAAAACCAAACAAACCAAAAACCAAACAAACCAAAAACAAAGAAGTTGAAATCAATGGAGAAACTGGTACAAAACTGTTTCGTCTTCGCCTATTTATATACAGATTACATATAGATAGGGGTGAGAGGAAATTGACTTAGTAAACTAGAAACATTAATCGTTTATCGTCTAGTAACGAGAGAGTTTTGAAATAATTGCTCTTAACGGAAACTTACTCATAAAGTTTATAGTTGGACCACAAGCGATTAGGGGTGTAAGTTGTGACTTTATTATGGCTATGACGTACTCGTAATTTACTTAAAACTTCTTACATGTTAAATATATTTTTTTTACAATTAAAACGCGAACAAACTTGCGTATCTTGTGATGGCATTAATAGCTGCAGAATTAACGTCGCACACTCTTGATGACGCTGAGTTATGAATCTGGGCACCTCAGGATCTAAGGTAGGAAGCTAAGCCATATTGGGGTCCCAGAAATCTGCAATGACATTTAACAGGAGTATAAGGAGGGTCCGAAAAACAATCCTGGACTTAAGAATATTTTGTTGTCTCCTGTATTGAAAGGAAGGGACCATTTTGTCATATCGGACAGATATTTCAATGGCGGGCAGTGCAAATTAATCAGACAATCCGATTTTTGTATTCAAAAAATCTGAAAAGGCTCATTAAACCACTTATTTAGCCCGGTCTGGGAGTTGAATCCAGGACCTCTTGCTTCTTATATCGACATCGGTGCCGCTACGCCAACGAAGCAAGAACGTACTATGCTTATTAATGAAAATAAAAATGATTTATAATTCATCATATCAGGTGTTACATTACGGAAATAATTTTGTTTGAATATTCAAATACAAAATTGAATTATTTTAGCAGAGTACAAAGTAAATGCTTTCATATGTACAGTCAACTCTTAAAGAAGACTCGGTGTCGAGGCGAAACGTGCGTCGAGTGTGTTTTTGTGAGATTTTGTGGTCGGAGTTCTTAGTGGTTGTACTGCATATCAAATGTTATGCGGAATGGTTGCAAAATAATTGAATTTCGACTTTCGAAAAATATTTAGCTTGTGTTCCAGAACAACTCTTTCATTCATAGTTTCTCCTTTTTTAGTGGTAATTTTAACCATTTTTTAAAATTCACACAAAAAATCACAAGACATTGAATCAATCCTTTGAGTTTTACTTAAATAATTTTTTACTTGTCTTGATATTTCATAATTTATTATTCAAGACTTTCGATTTTTTTCTACTCATAGCAGTCACTTCTTCAGCGACGGCTATTAACAGATGACATAAAACAGTCTGAAATTAAATTTAGAACTCAAAAGTTAATTTAGTAAAGAGTTACACAAATTCTAAAATCACATAAGTCTCAGTACTTAATACATAAAGCACGGTGCTTTGACCCAAAAAAGATTTGTACCACAAGTAAACACTTTACTGCAAAGAAAGAATTCCAAAATTTGTTAAAAACTGTCAGGAGTTGAGTTGACTATAATGTGTTATAAAAGCGAAACAAGGGAGTGCGTGTGTGTGCACGTGTGTGAATGTTGTGTGTGCGTCCTGATGTTTGACGCCCGATCCTCTCGCTTATCTGTATGTAAATTCATACGTTGTATAATTAATTTAACTTAAGAATAACGTCATGTTTGTCATTATCATGGTCTGAATTTAAATAACAACATTCCAACCTCAAGCTTGGAATCGTAACATTAACACCTTCGGTGTTTTTAGTTACGGGCTTAGTATTATCAAGAGGTCTACATATATAAGTAAAACGTTAAATCCTTTATTAGTTCCAATACACTCATTCGCCTACAATAGGTAAAATGCCATTTTAATAATTATTTTTTTAATACAACTAGGAAAGCAAACAAGTAGACGGACCTCCTGATGGTAAGAGATTACCGTGGCCTTTATACACCACAGATGTTAATG
>DVZW01000126.1:0-12728 GCA_018237805.1 Mesosemia grandis
CGCTTCAACACCGAAGCATCCTCAAGAGTTGACTGTACACCATCAAAGCAGAATACACTTTATACGTGTAACGCTGGAAATAATTTAATATCGTCTCGAAGTATTAGATGTAATCGGTCAAACACGAGTCAAATACGCAAACGCCGTTTAGTTAAGCCATGAATGCGGTGCGCGCTGGCGCCGGCGAAGAGGAAGCGCCTTATTAAGGCAATTAGAAGCTGATCCATTGCAACGACGAGGCTAATCGTTTGTGAGTCTTTAAGCCAAAATTGCCACTTCATTTATACTTGTTTTCAGCTATGCAATGGAATTGGATTGCATTTAAATTTGAATGTATCTTGATAAAGGAATAATTTCTAGATAGTTGTATTTTTGTGTAGTTCAAGTTTCACTGCAGCTGCTGGGGCTTAAATTATGAATATTCAATTGCCGTTACTTGCTCTCCCATAAGGATGAGTAATTTTTTAACAAAATCAAATCCCCTATCTTTAGTCATATAAAATGTTTGGTTATGAGATCACTAACCTGCTTAGCGAGTTAGGTTGAATGTTTGCACGCAAATTATTACTCATATAGCATAGATTAGAGATGGGCAACTTGATCAAAACGAAGATATCATTTTAATTGACCAAACCCGGCGAGATGGAGATCGCTCCGCTCTTCATCGATTTTTTGTATTCAATATATTTTTTTAATATAAAAATATTATTTTTAATAATATATCATAAGTATATTTTAAGCCTTGTCGCGATCGGCTCGAATAATCGATCGAGATTGATGGGTTGATCACCCCTGGTCATGGTCAAAATTACTTTATTTCGGTTGGTATTATTTGGCTATAGTAAGCTTTTATCGTGTAAAGAGTTGCCTGCCAAGTGGAGACTTGCTGCGGCAAAAGTGGCTAAAGGTTGTCTGTCTGTTAATAAAACAAAGTTAATTTTATGACTATATTCTAGGTGAAAATAGACGCGAAAAAGATTGGACTGTACTGTAAGGAATACAGGAAAATAAGATGTATCTGTGTGATTAATGTCTCTCATAATAATTAATAACGTAATGCAAAGTTTCAGAGACAACATATCAACACATTTAAAACGGTAATCCGTTTACACATCAAAAATTAATAAGACAACGTATAATAAACTGATTTATATAATTAATTGATAAATAAATTACATTAGTCTTTTACGCGATAAATATGAAATATCAGCTAATATTAATATTTATGATTGAACCACATTCGCAATATCGTTTACATACGCGTCCAACAACGCCGACGCATGTCGTAATGTATTCGTGGCGCCCGACCGGATCTATATTATGGCGATTACCGTCTGTAATTAATGAATGAGCCTCAATTACTAGATCCATTTTCTAATATATAAAACACGTTCAAACGAGAATGCATCAAAAGAGCGTTTAATGGCTGGAAACGCAACTGAAACGCCTCTGGTGTTGCGGTTATACACGGGCGGTGGCAACACTTACCATTAAGTGAGCTCCTGTTCATTTGCCCCATTCTACTATATAAAAAAATTACATCTTTTTTATCATATAGGAAAATAAACAGGCAGACGAATCTCCTGGTGATAAGAGATAATTGTTGTGAACATCAAAGTATTATAATATAATAAATCATCAAAGTGCTATAGTATTATAAATAATAAATGTCAAATAAACAAAACATTATTAAAAAGTAATTAAATTACTTAACTTATCCCAGAAAAAAATACTGTCTACTGTGGAATGTAGAAGAGGAAAAATGTTTGGCTACATGACGATTGAATAAAAAACATCTAAGAAGGAAAAATAGAAGGAAAGAAGGGAAGGGGTGGCTCTTACCGATCAAACTGAAGAAAAGGTTATGTCGTACAGGTAAAAACATTGGCTTAAGATAAACTCAGCGGCGGCCACTCCACTGGCGAGAGCTCGACTCTTAAGATGGTAAAACCCGAAAATAAAATCAAACTCATAACACTTCTTATAGAATAGGAAAAACGAGTTATACAGTTCCCATTTTTCGACATCTAAGTTATTTAAACTTAGATGTTGAAAAATGGGAACTTCTATTAAGAAATCAAAAGAAATCACTAGCAGAGGTTAAAACAAATTAAAAATAGTAGCGTCGGTGAGACGAAAACTCATTAAACATTTAATTGTAAAAGTAAGGAACTAATTCGAGCAATAAATCTAAATATGGAGCAACCACTTAAACGTGATACTAGACTAATGTAATAAATTGAAACTAATGTAGGAAGTTATCCTACGATACCTCATGTGCTGCCTTATCCGGTCGTCTATCTCCCAAATGGATCCCCATTCATCAGAGTGGCCACTTAGTTGAATTGGGTCGCGTGCGCACACGCAGCTCACGATAACTTTTCACCTTAATGCGGAATCGAGGGTCACGAACGGGACTCTGGTCATTAATGCACTGATCGTTTCATTAAACGTGAGCAAATTGTTCAATATTGGATCGAGAGCATTTACTGCAATTTTGCCAAAGGCTAAGGTTTCCAACCAAAAAGGCAATACTTTCAAATTCGAATAACTTGCTACAGTTGCCACTGCAATAGTGGATATTGTATCTTCATGCTCAATAGCCCAAAAAGAAACAACGTTTCTTCGGTCAACGAGTTTACACGAGAAATAGCGAAGTGAAGAGTGGTAAGCTTATTTGTCATTAACATGACAGAGAAGAAAATAGAACGACGGGAGGGATGGGCATAAAAGGAATAAAATGGATAGAAGACAAAGATCTATCGTGGAAGACAAAGGTGTAAAAAAGGTAAGTATAAAATACACAGAAAACGCCGCAGTCTACACGAGATTCTCTTAGAATTTTTTTTTTTAGAATGTAGATGATGTACAAGAAGTTCATACATATGTACTGATGAGACTAAGTTGAATTTGAAAAAGAGCAATTCCTGTCGCAATTATGTCAGTGCTTGTCCTTGTTGTGTTCGGATTTGAAAGGAAAGGTAGCCGATAGACTTACGAAAGAGCTTAACATCAGTTTCAAGGTTGGCAAAGCACCATTAATGGATATATCACCTTTCATGTATATAGGCAACAGTAATCTTTAACTATCAGGAGATCCATCTACTTATTTGCCTTTCTATAAATAATAGAAAAATAAATAATAAAACCAAGATACAATTTATATAAAGCTTACTGAACTGTCACTGTGACATCATTCTGTACTGTCAAGTTCTTGATATTATACTGAATTGAAGCGTATGATCAAACAACGCACAGCGGATCAGAAATGCCATTCGTGTAATAGAATAATTAATGGCTATTGGACCCGGCTGAGGGTCAGTGACAGTGCTTGCTCCCTTGTAGCGGAGCGTTCATTTAAGAGACCAACGCTCCGCAATAATCACGAACCATTTCAATAAAACTACGGATTATAAAATTGTGCGGAATGTTATTGAAGATTTTTATTGATGATCCGCTGTAATCACAACAATTAGTTTACAAGTTCTTGTAAACCAATATTATAGGTAGCTAGAAATTTAATCTAGAGACAAAAATAAAAATATTAATAAGACACTTAAATACATAAAAGCACAAATGAAATTTCAACTTGTACAAAAGCAGAATCCTAGCACATGTCTCCTACCACAAATAACTTTTGCTAGATTGTTCTATCCTTTCCTTCACTCCTGCTCTTTTCTTCAAGATTGTAGAATGCTAATGAAAGCGTCCAAGCTCACCTGTCATATCAGTGTTTCTAGGAATGAGTCCATCTGTCTATGAACCTAACCACCTACGTTTTCATAGGAAAATGAGCGTGACGATGAACCTACCAAACGATATAGAGTAAACGGAGAATCTTTAGCTGGTGTTCCACTTATGCAATTCCAAAAGCTATTATTTTCTATTCAAATTGAAGGAAACAATGCTCGGTTAGAGGGTCATAGACGTGCCCATGCTAATATCCGACAGTTGAAAATAATCGCTGGCGAACGCTATTGTGTTCGGTGAAAAGATTTACAGACGCAAATTATGGACACCGAAACCAGACAATAAGTTTGTGGAGTTGCCAAGAGTCGCATGCGTTAGAATAGGAGCACGGAATAACGACATAACTCGAGGATTACAAGACGTGAAGCTTGAAGGAAATAAAGGTATTGTGTTGTCGCTGTCGTAAATATCTCGCAGACGAACAGAATCGGAGCGCTCGCATATTTGATAAGCGTGCGGACTTGATCCGATTATCCGGCCACTAAAGAAGAGCACAATGTCCACATTTATCCTCATATTATGTTAAAGTTGTTGTATATTTCAATGCATTATAAATTCTAATCCTTGATGCTGTAATTTTTGCAAAGCTACTAGCCATAATATAAAAGATTCTGCAGTAATCAAGCAATAAAGAATACTATTTTAATAGTAGCAAGATAAATAGTTGACCTTATAGTCTGACGATGCCAGACCTCCGGCGTCAAACTTTAACAGTGAAAACTATTTATTTTTGATAAATAAATATATGTACACAACATATTTGTAAATTATAAATCAATCGTTATTTTGACTTGAACGTTGATAGCAGCTTTGATCCCGATTTCTTTGTGTGTTAAACCTTGTTCGCATTTAGCGTTTATCGAAGTCGACAAATGTCTCCGATTATTGGAAATATTCGGAGATTTTTGTGATGTGAAAACATACTTTCAGTTTTGCTGACATTACATTTTTATGTACTTTTTTCAATATTGCTCTATTATATACACGGATATCTATTGAAAATTTGCTATCAGACGCAGAGATTGGGATTAATATACGAACAGAATTTCTCACAAAGGGCTATGCTCCCCTAGAATACTAATAAGTACATTATATTAATTGAAAACATACCATCACACCCATCATTACCGTAGAGCGCGGGTGTGATAGGTAAGGCAGTGGTACCTCACCAGATGATTTATCACAGAACTCTACCACCTAATAGTCACAATGACGGTGACTTGTTAAACCTTCGCCTCCAACAAGCAGCCTGCCAGGAAGGCAGTTGCTATATCCTATACAGTCCAAATTTTAATTAAATTATAACATACTTTCGAAAGAGTATTATAGGAAACGTCTTAAGAAATAGGTGTACAGTTTCAAAACGTAACACTCAGTCAGGGTGGTCGGCGATTCTAATGCAATGCCGCTCGCTTGCGGCGCTCCCGACTTGAAATATCACGGAATCTTGCAACACTGAACTGAAATGAATATTGTAAGTATTATCAAGAATCTAGATGTCCTACAAAACATATATTGTTTACAAATCATACAAACAAATATTTTAAAATGAGGAAAACAAGAGTTTAATTCATCATCAGATTCACTAATTATAAATTCACTTATGCAAGAGTTATAATCCCAGATCAAGATTGGCAAAGTACTATTAATAACTTTGATGTACTGTAACGTAGGGGCGTCTTCCGTTAGGGATCTTTTATTTAAAATGTAGGAATAAAAATCTTTACCATTTGATTTCGTATATTACTGCATTAACACATTCATTTTATTATAAACCTATTATTATTTAAATATTATTATTATTTAATTTATCTCTAATATTCACATCTTATCTAATTCCCCATTTTTGTGTAATTTGCATCCTTTTTCTGTCAATATTTTTATATTTCCTTTTTTGACTTTATGTCTTTTCTGAGAAATATGTAGAGGTAGTATATCATACCTCTACAGTACCGAGTTCCCTCACGTTCGCAATGTATATGTTTCGTCAGTCGTTCCTCCGGCATTCTTTCCACGTGCCCAAACAAGCTAAGCGTGCCCATTCTCATGTTTAAACCGATACTTTTTTAAACCTGTATGTCTGTTCGGAAATACCCCCACGCCATCTTTTCCTGCGATTCTTTAGTTGGAATTAGTTGTGAATTTGCTCCACTTACCCCGTATTTGTTTGTAGGAACACGTGTGGGTGTATACCACTTTCTCGGAAACTTGATGTTGATTCAGTATCCGCATGTTTGTTATAACGATTACTCAGAACGAGCTGAAAAGTCCTCCACTGAATATAAACGCACTATAAATAAAATATTATTGTATTCTAAGTATTGTTATTTCACAATTAAGATAAATAATTGTTACTACACAATTCCTACTGATATTAAAAATCGAAAGTTTGTGAGTGTGAAAACATGTTACTTTTTTACACGGATGTAGTCGCAGGCGTATGCTAGCAATAAATAACTATTTGCATAGCTCCGTTCCATCGTGACTGTATGAGAGCAAGAGTTGGCAACTACCTCAGGAGTTGACTATACACTACGAAGGCAAAGTTCAAAGAATAGAAAGCCGTAGTGTGTTTTTGGTCGCAACCCTTGGTGTGCGAGTATTGCGTCGTATACGTTAGTTACCTGGATTCGTTGCAAGATATACCAATTTCCTCTTTGAACTATGTATTTCTGCAAAGTTACACCTGATTCAGTCAATACTAAATTATTAGTCATTTATTGGTCTAGCGCCGCAAAATAACGCCTGGTTTAGTCAGTTCTAATTATATGTTGATTCATTGGTCTTATCGGTAATGAGTCGGTATAGATGCAAGTCCTGGATTCAATCCCTAGACCGAGCTATTGTTATGATGGATTTTATGTCTGTCTGAGAAACTTAAATATCATCGGCATACTACTACCGCACTAGTGCTGCATGGGTGCACTTAATACACCTCTACATTATGGAGAATAATGGGCTTGATATTTTAAAATCTTTAATTGTTTTATACACCAAAACAAAAGCTGATTTCCACAAAAATGCAAACAATATTCCTCCTTTCTGAAGTTGTCCTATGAAATTTATATGGACTTCTGAAATATGACGTACCATGTTAGGTACATCATGTTTCAGAAGTTAGGTACGTCATGTTTCAAACAAATCGATTTTTCAAGCTAATGCGTTCCGTTATACCATTATATTTTTGTATTTGCAGAAAAACTGTAAAAATTGAATTTCCCCGACCTGGGAATTAAACGTAGGACCTAGTGCATGTTAATAAGACACCGGTACCGTTAAATCATCGAGAC
The DNA here is from genome assembly GCA_018237805.1 of Mesosemia grandis. Taxonomy (NCBI): domain Eukaryota; kingdom Metazoa; phylum Arthropoda; class Insecta; order Lepidoptera; family Riodinidae; genus Mesosemia; species Mesosemia grandis. The sequence goes on from DVZW01000126.1 coordinate 7,041, forward strand.
GTTTTTAGTTCTAAAGTTTTCATATCAGAAGTATTACTTTGTTATCATAGGTGTACCGATGTTGGTTTAAGATGCACGAACTCCTGCGTTCAGTTCGCAGGTCAGACAAATAAGAAATGGATTATTGTGACTTCAAATTTTCAGAACCAAAAACTAAAAAACGTCACTGCCCCTGCAATGTGTGCTCGATGTGGCGACACGCCTGTCACCTATTATTACATCGTGGGATTTAATATCGTCGGCTAATCGAGGGTGTACTAGTACACACTAGCGCTACTGGTGTGTACTAATTTCATCTCTGCCTACTCCTTCTGTGATAATGGGCGTGACGGCATTTTTTTAATTTAATATTTCTTATCATTTACATTCTTTAAGCAAATAACTGTAAGGTGACGTCCTATTGGAAGAATATAATGCGTATTGCAATATCTTCTATTGGATACGATCAGTTGATATAAATAAACGCATATGGTATTTCAATGATCATACAATACGTTGAGGTCATGTTACATTCGTCATTGCGTTTTGTTACTTTTGCGGTCAACCAGCGCCCTGATTCTCCTAAACTTTAAATGAATAATATTTATAAATATAATATTCATGTATAATGTTTATAAATATTTTTTTTTGTATATTGTATAATAAATAATTATTTAGTAAAACAATAAAAAAAAATTAGATGAGTGTATAAAAAAAAAACTTCCTAGCCAATGGTAGATTTCTGCTATGAGTTGACCTTACTTTTCTGCCGCAATGACGACAGTGGTTGTCTTTGTTGTGTTCCGACTTTTAGGGTAGGATAGCCGGTTCACTTACGCAATAGACTTAACATCCATGTCTCTCACATGTGGTTGTCATCTCCTGATGGTAAGAGATAACCGTCTCATTTTCACACGAAAGCTGTAAATCGTTCATACCTACCATCAGACTAAGATATTACTCTTATCTGCAAATCGGAACACGACTGTGACCAACATTGATGTTCTTGCAGGAATAAATAAGGCGGTGGTACCATACCGAGCGAATCATTGCAAAATTCAACCGCCCAGTAGTCACATAAAAGGTTTAATTTTTAATCGCCTTTTACGAGCTGTTTGGCGGAAAGGCAGTTTGCCTATCTTCAAACAAGGCTTACCATTTTTTTCCAATACAATAACAAAAAGTTTATTTGATTTTCCAAGCTCCCTATTTGTAAAAGCTGGATGCTAAGCCGGGTGTACTCCTAAAACACATTTCCGAGAACATCTGAATAATTAATTCAGAATGCACACATGTTCTGTTTTTGGAGTTCTGAATTTTAAAATAGCAAACTCGTTCAGGGTTTACTGAACATGACGCGAAGATGATAAACATTACAACAGTTATAGAGAAAACAGAAGTTAAGTTCAGGGTAATTATTATGATTTTGTAAAAGACTAGCGCCTTGCCCTGGTTTCACCTGTTTTTGATTGTATTCGTATTCGAATGTCCCTCAAAAAATGTGTTAAAATCATCACATTCATATACAAAGGTAACAAAAACAACATATAGTCGAATTGAGAACCTTTTAGAAGCCGGTTTAAAAGACGGTTCTCCTGATAGTAAGAAAGGTGTTAATAATGGATAGATAAGCACTGACATGGCGTTAAGAATAAGTAAAGCGTTGATATTAATTACCAACCAATGAATGGTTGGAGAAATCGCCTAATATTAATGTTCGTGTTTTATTTATTGTATTCTTAGTTATAAATATCATCAATACATTTAAAAAAGGGTAGGCAGAAACAGGGGGTATGTGGAACTAGGACACACTCTACTACGCCCACAATTAGCCGATGATATTTAAGTACCATTATGTGGTAGGTGGCAAGCCTTACGTTGTATCGTCATTTACAAATAATAATCACCTCCTCTCGTCTTGTTCCGGGCTTCGTTAGTCGACGAAATCTCCACAGCTTTCGACTCAAGACAAACTATTACGGAGATCGCACCCTTCGGATCAAATATGAACAAAGTCACGTGATACTAAATTCTGCATTTTGCAGGCGTCGGCCACGAGTTACTCATGACATCCTATGTATCAAATATACTGATGTAACCGATGGAATATTTATTCTGAACTAGCTTTCGCCCGCGACTTCGTCCGGGTGAAAAACACAAAGATGTTCCACGGGTACTGTAAACTTCTCCGGGATAAAAAGCAGCCTTTAAGTACACGTTATTCCAAGCTATAGTCTACCTATATAACAATTTTCATCCAGATCCGTCTAGTAGTTTTTACGTGAAAGAATAACAAACAAACATCCAGCATCACAAACTTTCGCAATTATAATATTATTAAGATAAGGCGTAAATAAAAAAATGGTGCTTGCACTTATTAACCGTCTCCCAAAAAAAGGAGGTTTCAAATTGGTTTGTAGTTTCGAAGTGATAACTACTTCGTGGTAAACGCTTCATTACGTAACGTTTATTTACTATTAGGTGGAATTTCCAACTCTACCCCAGGACCGACTTATGTATATAATTTTTTTATTAAATTATTTTGTTGATATTTTATATTTTACAGTGGGTTCGATACCGCGACTTCGATTGTAGTGTTGATGATATAAATTATTTTGAATATTTGATCTATAAGAGAACTATTCGATTGCGTATTATTAATTTCACCTCCGCCTACCTTTTTGGGGATATATAAAAAAATGATATTTTATTTGAGTTATAAAAATATAATTATTATATGACTTATTTTCATCAAATTGGTAGCGTCAGATATGAACACAGGGAGGATCAATAACCGAATTCGATAGTGCATGAAAATATAAATGTTAAAGTGACATTTAACGTTTGGTTCCCTCTACACCCGGCAAGAAACTTGCCCTTATGATATCATAATAATAAAAATATAAATAATAAACATAGCCGAGAAACATTTTATACTCAACACAGATATTTCTCTTCGCACAGTTGTCGACAAATATTAAATAGTTATGCTAAGATAGCAATATAGGGGAAACTGAATGAGGCATTGTTGAGTGACACGAACAAGCTTGCAATATATACGCTCTGACTTAATACATACATCATTCTATTTAACTAGCAATATGTGTAATTGGAGATCAACACGCCTATTTTCTTCGAATATACAGACCGATGTGCCATAGTCATCACCAACGAACTCATTTTTAGCTGATGATATTTAAGTCCAATGTCATAGTCATATCCAAATCCATCAGACACGTATCACATAACTTTTTTTTATATTGTAAGAAAGCAAATAAGCAGACGGATATCCTGATGGTAAGAGGCAACTGTCGCTTATATACATCAAAGGAGTAAATGGTGCGTTGCTTACAAGACTAAGACTCTTGCTACAATTTAGAAAAACTAAAAAAAAAGAAATAAAATAATGCATGAACTGAGATTAAACGCTAGCGATTATGTAGAGGAGCCATGATACTTAAATAACGAACGTAAATTTGTTTGTTCAGTTGAGGATAATCGCATTTAAAACTCTTATTATGTTACTAGCTGAAACCGGATAACGTTATCCTGGCAGCAAAATAAAAAATCTATTTGTATTAATTATATTAAATAGCCTCTTGTTTCGATTATCACGTGTTTTCTTTATATATCAATTTTCATAAGGATCAGTCAAGCCGTTCGGGAGTTATAACGGAACATATAGACACAAAAAAATTTCAAAAATGGCCAAATTCATGTCAGGATATCCAGATAGCTTCAATATCCTTGTTCTATCCACATTCCGTATTCCCAGTTTAAAAAATTTAACGCGTAGTAGGAAAACCCCTTAAATTATATCTTATTTGTAATCGGAGTGAAAACACTTAGACTTGTTCGAATGTTGTTTTTTTTTCCTTTAGGATATCATCTTCTGATACTAAGAGACAGCCGTAACTTATCTACACCAAGGCTTTGTTGGTATGTTTCTTACCTTGATACAAGATTGCTTAAGAGTGATTTACTCCGACAGGGTTTGACAGATTACCATGAAGTTGGCATAAATTTATTCACGGAGTTGGTTCTTGTAAAAAAAAGGATTGTAGGTTCAGATAAAGATTAAGACAAGAGTACACGAGAACAAAAAACCCGACTGCAAAACACCCGGCAAAGCGCCAAAATTTAGTCACTACCACAATTCTGTCGAATTCAACGACACCTCATATGTCAAAAACCGTCCAGTCGTTTAGGCTGTAGGCCGTGCCTAAGAAATTGACATACAACTATACATACGAAAATCAAACCCTCCTATGACATAATATACATTTTTAACTTTACTGAAACAGTCACAAATCGCACAATGTAAACCCGGCCTTAGGCGTGAATTAAAGTTAAATGGTTTCGCAAACCTGTTCAATAGGGAGCGTTCGAAGCACTAATTATTGGGTCTGCTGAAGATTCCGATTGAACGACGCTGAAAAGACTTTGAAAGCAGTTTATGATTTCTTAAGCCCTTGTTTCTCTAATTACTTTGTTTAATTTATTTCAAATGTTTTCTTTCATTTTATATACCTATTGTAATTTAGTGTCGTTCTTGAAGTATTTTACTTGTTGAAACTTAACTAAAATAATATAAAAGACACATTTTATCCTTGGGTGCCTGAAAATATTTTAAAAGAATTGTTCGAAGAAATAATGATGTTTGATTTTTAAAACGCATTTTATATAATACATACGTCATGGCATCAGAATCATACTAATATAAATGCGAAAGTTTGTGTGTATGGATGTATGTTTGTTACTCTTTCAGCAAAAAACTACTGGACGGATCTGGATAAAACTTTACAGTAATATAGATTATACATCAGAATAATATATAGGCTACTTTTTATCGCATAAAAATATACTTCGAAATGTATCCGTGGGATAGCTTTGTTCGTGTTTTTCACGCGGACGAAGTCGCGGGCACCAGCTAGTGATATATAAACGTGGAAGGTTTTTTATAGCAAAGAAATGCAAATAAATAAATCTATCTCTTGCTGATCCATCGACAATTAACACTTAAGGTGTTAATTGTGTTGTCATTCTTTCGATTTGATATTATCTTGTGAGAGTTTTTACAGTCAGATTTGATTAACATACTTTTGCTTTTTATGCGCTGCCTGGGAAGTTAGCAGTTGATCTATTTACTTAGGACCGAAACCAGGGTTTAGTACTATTAAATGTAACGCTGCCTACACCTTGAGATAGCTGGCGTAATGATATACACAAGACAACTGTGACAGAGCAAAAAGAAAAAGTTAAATCCAAAATCTAACTTCGTTTTTTTTTATTATTATTGTATTGTAAGGCTCTTACCTAGACTTACGGGGTCGGCTTCATTGCATCAATTTATCGATATATTATAAACATTTCACTTATTAATTATTATTTTTTACAATTGTGATGCTAAAATATAAATAACAACCCGTACTATAAAGTATCTGGGTTCCTTTTAAATATAATATTAAATTGCCTGTCGCTTCGTTGGCGTAGCGATACGGGTGTCGGTCTAAGGTGCATGATGTCTTGGGTTCAAATCGCAGGTCGGGCGAAAAAATTGTAACAACACTACCCGGGACTGGAATATGTGATATATATGTGAGATATGGGAATTAATATCATCGGCTAGTCGTGGTACACGCGCGCTGCTGTTGTGTACTAGTGTCACCTTTGTCTTCCCTTTTGGGGATATAGGACGTGATCATACTA
>DVZW01000127.1:0-12716 GCA_018237805.1 Mesosemia grandis
TGGGGTCAATTGGAAAAGAGTGAGATATGATGAAAAAGCGTAACAGATGTGAGATGTTTGGTGGTGAATCGTTATGTATGAGGGTGCTTCTTAAATTAAAGTTGGCAGTCAGCTCCACATATCTCTTTTGCTGTATAGCGAGGTTAAACAGATTCGGAACACCTGCGATTCCTGTCAAAGGAAGTCATGGCTACGCAACATCAGAATGTTGCGTAGCCATGACTTCCTTTTTGCCCGACTGCCCTTTTGCCTCCTTTGCCCATAATTTACAGTTGCAGAAGCGAATATCACACAAATAAATAGGTGGTAAACAACTATTATTCTTCTACTTGTTAGCCACCTAGTCATTTTATATGAGTACTTATTGGACTAACAAGACATTAAAAGCTTACCATTATAAATGTAAAACATAAATAGAAATGGCTTCAAAGATCCCGCCCGAGTCTACCACAAATTCTAAGGTAATCCGATAGTAGTGTTTTCAAGACATTTTATTTATGCGTCTAGACGGCCTGCGGTTGGCTGAGGTGTACGGAATTGTTTCACTGGAATTCAAGGATAATTTAAGTAAAAAGGAATAGAGTTGTCAAACTTCTTTTTCTTTAAAAAAAACTGCGTCATATTGTTCAAAGTTGTAGAGACGCTGAAGACCGCAGCAAATGGAAACGCATCGCAATATCCAGACAAGAAGCATCGTCAGCAACTATGACCTCTCTGTCAAGAGTGCACGGAGACGTGACTTTTTTTTCCTGTATTGCTATGTGTGAGGAAAAGGCCAACTGGCTTTATGCCAGGCAGCGTTATCCTGTAAAAAAATAAAATAAAAACTATCCTCTTTCCCAAGTTGAAAAAAACATATTTAATTAAAACCCTGGGACAAACATTATGACGCGAAAACTGTATATGATATACATTTAAGTAGGCATTATTCTGTGAAGGTATATTACTAGCCAGGTTAGCAAGAAACTGATACACTTCGAGGAATATAGATGTGTAAGACTTTTTTTACTTTCTTTTTCTGTTATTATTATATCTCTATTAATCTCGCGATAGGCTTGCCACCTGTCACATCATATGACATCGGCTAATTATCATCGGCTAATCGTAGGTGTACAAGAATGCACTAATGTCTATATAGTAACTAATGTGGCTAATAAATATAATAAATGTTAAAGCTAAAGAGAAATGTTTTGGTGGCAAAAATCTCAAGAACTAATCCTTTGCCTATCCCTTCGTATATAATGACCGTGATGAAAAATCATACTTTTTATTACCACGCAAGGAACCACGATTAAGTAACGAGAACCGAGAGCGAAAACATCAAAAACCTTCTTCAGTAAAATGTTATATGGATGACAATATTCAATAAGGTGCTGTGATTGCAATTCTACATTATTCACATATTCTTCCGTAATAAAAAATTAACTTCCGCAAAAACAGATACAAATGTTCCTCCTTTTTAAAATTTTAATAAAATTTATGGGGAACCTCTGAAACATCACCTAACAAAAAAAATAAAATTAACAAACGCTTTATCCTCCCCTACTATTTTCGAAGCTTCCCCTCGATCTCTCCGGGATGCCATAATTCGATACTGGTTTCCTTATCATAGGACCACTCATAGTTGATTGAATTGGGAGTTGTTGTAAACAACACACAGCATTATAGAACCACTAAATTGGATGTTACTACGAAGCAAGTATATTGTGCTCTAAAATAATTGATACACCGATAATTTCTTATAAGTGTCAATATATGTTCCATTATATCTCCAACGTATCAAACAGGTTACTTGCCATAAATTTTAGAACTTATCTATTTTTTTAAATAAAATATATCTATGTGTAGCATTGGTTTCGAATAAGGATTTGTCGTTTTTCGCGACATATTTGTGAAAACTAGCTTACCTAAAATCCTTTACAAGACAAAGCTCTAAGCATGGAAAACTAAACGAAAAATAATAGTTAAATAAGCGGCGAGAAGGCAAATCCTACACAAACTTGCCTAAATTCAGATATTACTATTTGTGCAATAGGCATGTCAGTTTCATATTTCGGCTAGGCGAGTAGCCGGTGAACTTACGTAAGAGTCCCAGTCTCAAATTTGGCAACGTACCATTAACATCTTTGCCATTATGTCTTACTGTCATGAGATCAGTATGTTTGACAGCGTCCTATGATATAAATAGAGTTTTTTTTAATATCAAACAGATGGATATCTTGATAGTAAGAGATAACCGTCGCCTGTATATACCAAAGGTGTTAATAGTGCGTTGCCAATATTGACTCGGAAATGATAAGACTTTTGTATGGGGGTACCGGCTACTTTACCATCCAAACCGGAACATGACAATTGTTGGCTATTTCACAATGCAAGGGATATACACTTCACAGTTGATAACAAAGTCGCTTCCCGCTGTCTGTTCCTATCTATGCTTGGATTCTTAAAACTACGCAACAGATTTTGATGTTTTTTTAATTTTTTAACAAATAGAGTAATTCAAGAGGAAGGAGTATAATACATGCATAGTAGAGAAACACTGATAATTTTAAAAGTTTGTAAAGTGAAGTTGTAAATAAACACATTTTTTTGCGCTTACAGTGCAAACGCTAGCTTAACCCTACGAGGTAGATCAAAATAATGTACTACAGTTTTGTACACCAGAAAAACCTACAAAAAAGTCAGCGATGGTATAATATATGGTATGGTATCTATCTCTTAGGGATAACCCACAACAACCATTTTTATTGTCAAGTGACAAAAAAGCTTTGAACGTTGTACATAAAAACATTTTGTAGTATATTTAGTATCAGCATTGCACCTGTGCGAAGCTGGAGTGGGTTGCTAATTTTATATAAAGCGCAAAAATGTTATTTGCTTGTAAAGTAAAGATAAGTAGACAGTTTCTCTTTTCATTACATGAATTTCATCTTTCTGTTCATAGGGCTTCCACTAAAAACGCTACACGCAAATCACCTCGTACTTGATGTCACGGACAATAACGTTGTAAAATTTATAGCACCCCCGTTTTTGCGTCAGGGGTTAAAAAGTGCTTAGCTTCAGCGACCTCGCATGAATAAAATGAAATAATATACATAAAATAAACTTTAAAATTTAGAGAATTTAAAATTTAAATATTAAAAGCAAACTTTAAAGTTTTAAGAATTTAAAAATCGAATATAATAATACGTTTAATATGTTTAAAGCGCACTTTTAAATTTTGATATTTTAAAATATATCATTAATTAGTTTGGAAGTGTGGTGTCGACCAAGTCATCATCCATTACTCTTCTATGGCTGCCTTAAAATGCAACTATAATAAGGTTTACTATATACACCAAAGGAGTTAATGGTGTTTTGCCAACCTTGAGTCTGGGATAGTAAGACTCATGATACGTAAAGATGACTGCAACTTTACCCTCCAAACCGGAATGCGACAATGGTAAGCACTGGCATTATTGCATCAGGAATAAGTGAGGCGGTGTTACCGTTCTATAAACCCGTTCTTTTGTTTTCTAACGATTAGCCGAACAGAACCCCGGTTCTCACTGCGAATATTTTTTTAAATGACATCATCATTCTTTTGCCCTTATCCCATTATCAGGGGTCGGCGCAGCAGGTTTTCTTCTTCTCTTCATTTCTTATTTCCACTCATCTCTATTTGTCATATCCATGCTGCAGTAAGATTTGGCAAAATGTTTACGATCGGCGGCTTGACTAACGCCAAACCTCCTTGGATATTTTTTAAATGACATATTACATAAATTTATGTAATCCCGAACTTAAAGGATTATTTGTTCGTGACATGGGTGTTTGGAAACATGTGGAAATTTTCAATTAAATCGGACATTTCGTTTCTTACCGGTCAAGTTAAGGTAAAGCGTGTAAAAAGTCTTTAAGCGATTGGATTCAAAGGCAATTCTAAAGTGGCAAAAACAAATGCTAAAGTAACAAAAAATTCAAACACCCAGTTAAATAACCAAAGTCAAAAACTTGGTAACTTGATGGATTGACCTTAATTAGTTCTCGTTAGATTCATTAGTGTTTTTTTCACTTTTGAAACTAAAAACCAATGATCAGACATTACGGACCGGAGCAAACATTAACTTTTTCGACTCATAAATTCTGAACTTGCTTTTTTTATTTTAAAGGCTTGGAAATAAATCATGGTCATTAGGATATTTATGTAATATCGCTTTCCAGTTAACTTACTCATTTACTAGGTAACTTAATATAATACATTCGAGGTAAACGGCGCCAAACATCGCTATTAAGACATGATAACTCACCATAAGTATTTTCTTGATAATGGCTTATATTTCGTCAAAAGTAATTTAAGCAATAGAAAGTAAAAGGGTAGTCAATCCAGATGCGATCCATTACAATTTTTCCCCCATTTTCAAGTTTCTTCTTGTGTGAGAAAAACTATTATCGGGAGCCCTTTATCATCTCATGTAATACTAAAAAAAAGGAATACTCGGTCATTTAGATACTACATAATATATCACACGAGGTCCCTTGCGTCGTAAGCAGGAAAAATACAAAAGACGTTAAATAGCCAGAATAATATTTAACGGAATGTCTAACCTGTTTCCAATTGACATGCCTATATTTTTTTGTATTTAATTTCGAAAAATTATTCCGTTGCATTCATATTTTTCTTACCAATTTTAAAAGTATTTTTAATAATTATTAATCTTAATTATGTTTGTCTTATTGTTATTATTTTTTTGTCTTTGTTCTGTATAGGTATGTATATATATATACACTATACACTCTGCGACGGATGGGAATGATATTTGACGTGAAGCACGTATGGTTTTATTACTCGATCATTAATCGTTCAGTAACTGTTCTTAAATATAATAATAATTTATATTATCATAGGGTATTTTTTGTGTAACTTTGTTATTATTATATTCTCATTTATTATATTACTCTTTATATATTATTTTTATAAGCTTACTTCATATGCTCATGGAGAGTTATAATTGCGTAAAGATAGACCATAACATTATTTGTATGCATATACAACAGATATTATGTACTGTATATTTTTTGTTGGGGATCCTTTAGTAAATAATAAAATAAAACCCCTAAAGTGGGGTGATCCCGAAAAAATGATCACGTGGGAATCGAATCTGTCAAAATTTAAAACGTGAACGCCTGTAGACATACATCATATTATAAAGTAGGCATATCGTAAATAACTTTTTGGAAGTTTATTATGATTTATATTGGCCACTGGCACGTCTGTGAGGCTTGGCTTATTTCGAGTCCAGTGTTTTAGTTGGATAATAAAATTTATAGAGTGCGGGCATTACAATTCTCCATTAGTCGGCCAGATGTTTTGTTTTTATTATGACATTTTGCCGAGGAACTACTGTAATTAGGTTAGGATTTTGTGAAAATCTTTCTTCCTCGTTGCTTTTGTGAAAGTTAGGGCAGTGAGCAAAACTGTTTATAGTTAAAGCGAGATCTTATTTTGTCTTAATTTACCTAGCAATGAGTACCTACCGCAACTCGCCTAGATTGGTACCAATTCCTAATTATTCCTGTTGCCAGAACGTTAATGCTTTGGTTTGTAGGGTAAGTTAGCCGGTGAATTTACATTTTTGTAAGATTTCACTGTCTGTGGTTGAAATGTGTGCCAGATGAGGCGTCAGGTTTGCCACCTGTCTCATCATGGGACTTAATATCATCGGCTGGCTTAATATAGCGGCAATAATAAGGAGACAGTGGCGCCACTGGTGTGTACTAGTTTAACCTCTGCATTCCTCTTCAAGGATAGGCACGGTGATATATATTTTTTAATAAATTTGACAAAAATAATTAAACTTTAAATATATTAACGGGACTAAACGCGTAATTAATGCACTTACTTGTAGAAAGCTCGACGTTTCGACCAAGCTACAATGGCCGTGGTCACGAGCGGACGTCGAGCTTTCTACAAGTAAGTGCATTAATTACGCGTTTAGTCCCGTTAATAAATTAAATTCAAAAATAATTAAATTTGCCGAAAATACAGATGCATATAGTGGTATAGCAATGATTTATATAATATTGTGATATAGTTAATATTTTACCCATAAGAAAGTCGACAATGTTTTCTGCGTAATACTTACTCGCCTAAAATGACTCGGAAAAATAAAGGGTGACCCCTTACTTTTTCTACAATATCCTAGTGAAGTACCTGTACTACTAAGTATAGTTTATGGTATACCATACAATCATATCCTAGAGCCTATCCCAATTCTCTTTATCCCACCCATGGTTTGTGACGTACCCTTCTTCATTTTATTTACTTCTCGTTGGAATCCTAATCGTCAACGAGGGTTACATCAGCGTTTCCAGGATGTTAATTTGCAGAACACGGGTACGTTATCGCTGCTCACCTCTTTACAGGACAATGAGTATGAAGATACACACATTAAGCATATTTTTTTATTCCGATATATAAAATAAAGCTAAAATACAGTTTTACAAATTCCTTTGTAATTAAACACCTCTTTTAACTTATTCGGTGCCGTGAAGTTGGGAAGACATAAATTTTCCAGTCCCCCTTTTTTTGTTATTTATGCAGCAATCTCCATTTTCAGTTAAGCGTTAAGCTTAAAAACAATGAAATACAAAGAAATATTGGGCTAAGACGGGGTAAAGACATCGGCGCGTTTAAGGGATGACAATAATTCACTCTATATTTACCTCTTAAATTGGTTTAATTTTCAATTTAATGTTTGTAATTTTTTAATGAGTTTTAAAATAAAGGATTGTTTCTAATTTTATTCACTTTTTATTAATATAAAGTCGCACGAAGAGGACCGTACCGTTGACTTGGACGACAATGACAAGGACACAAAACTTGGTCGTCCAATTGTAAAATAATTCCATAGAATAAAGGAATAAAGTACGAATTAAAATCAAAATATAATCATTTATATTTCATCAATTTGAACGTTTTTAGAAGAATTTATAAATTGTCAGAAAGTTATTCTATCATCGGTTCTGAAGGCTTATTCTGTGGAGAAGAACAGGCAAGAAACCTCCCGATTGCTGTATTTCTGAAAAAGAAACGCACTTTTTAAACAAGTTATATATAGGTAACTTATTTAGCAGTAACAGCTTCTGTGATATGTTAAATAAACTGGATTTCAAAATACGAAAAGACAAAGAATGAAAGGTATATTAATAAAACAACTAAGTAAAATTATCTTTACAAATAAAAAGTTATTTTATTTCCATGTGACACTCTACCATTTGTGTTCCAAGTATTACCTAGATTGTTTTTTTTGTATGTATGTTACCCGATTACTCCGCTATTTATGCATCCATTTTAATGATACTTATAAATAGGGCTTGTTTTAGAGGCGGTCCCATATAAATTTTATTAACCAACTTTAAAGATGTATTTGTATGAGAGTTACACGATGTTACGCGATTGCTCCGCCAATTATAAACCGATTTTAATAATTCTTATTTTATTACACAGGGCATGTTTCAAAAGTGGTCCCATATATATTTAACAACCAACTTTAAAGATGAAGGGGTTAACTTTACATATTTGTATGAGGTTACACGGTGTTACGCGATTACTCTGCCAATTATATACTGATTTGAATAATTCGTTTTTATTAGATAGGCCTTGTTGCAGAGGAGGTCCGATATACATTTGAAGGAAGTCAGTTTTGTTTTGGTACATAAAAATAATTATTAATGTTCTATAATTATTTCGCTGTAATTGTTATTTAGAAAGGAACATCTAATACACTTTGTGATTATGAACTTAACATATGTTTGTGTAATGGTTTATGCTATGGACTACAAAGGCCAAAAGCTATTTCCGCTCATCGACAAATTTATTTGACGTAAATATAAATGTCTGTATTGCGTGGCTCGGGATGTTTATTAATTTGATTGCTTTATGTATTAGTATTAAGTATCAATATAGGTATCTTATAGTATCAATATTACAAATTGATAATATGATAGGAAAATATATTTATTGTGTTTATATAACTTACTTTACTTTCGTGTTGGTTCGGGTCCCACCAGATTCTTGCCATATAGCTCGCGAGAAGCTTGGTGTAATAGTCATTTAACAGGTACAGCTTTACGGCTTAACAATTATAAGTAAGGTAGCAGAAATTATTTGCCACCATAATAAAGACTTTTTTAAGAAGATGTCACGGATTGGAGACGACTAAATTTAGTTCAATATAAATTTAGTCGGCCAAGAAAACATAAATTTGGGCGTTTTCCGCTAAAAATCTCCCTTCGTCGTGTCTCCCAGTTTTGAGAACACTTTAGTATCAGCAACTGCCAGAATTAAAATCCTCGGAGTTGATGTTTTGAACAATGTTCAGTTTCGTGATCATTTGGAGAGAAAATCTAAATTAACCTCTCAGAAACTCGATGGGCGCAATAGAGCCAATTAGTACTTCGTATCGGCCTATCACCGGAACTTTGTAAAGCTGCTCTTGTGGTTAGCCTCACGCAGAGTATTACTTTCACCGGGCGGGAGCACCCGAGTATCAGCTCCTTCCATTTGGACGCTTCAACTCAAGCGGCTCCAATTGTCAACGATCGGTCTCTTTCTAATCGGCTTAATCCTTTTTTGTTTTATTTATTTTTATTTATTAGTTTACAAACTCCACAGCTCATAATCTTATCGTTACGTAGGAACATCAGATCTCGGTACATTTTTACCGTATTTACTACGGTATGTTCTATGGCATTGTTCGGTTTGGACCCCGCTGAAAATTTGCAATATCGGTTTAATTTCTATCTATTTAACCTCGAAATCCTCAACTGTGCAATTTCGAAGACATTTTTTGCCACGCACTATAAAAAAAATACAGATACGACTTAAAAACATTATTGAAAATAGCTTATTCATCCTCAATGGATGGGAATGTAACTGAGACGCCTCTGATGTTGCGGATGTTGCTCGCTTTGTATGAGCTACAAGTATATGTGAATTTTGCTTTTATATATGTATATATTATCACGCCAGATCCTTTGCGGTGAAATAGAGAGAACCAAGCGCTAAGCATCACAGATATTGTATAGTTTTTATGGTTGGCTCTTGATGAAACTCAATTGGTAAATGAATTTGAATATATTTATGCTGTTTCATATAACTAAACATAAACTAATGCACTATATAATCCTGAAATAATGCAAGAAGAGGATGTCTTAGCTGTTCAAATTGCGCAGTTGAAACGTTCTAATGCATTTTAGAAAAGTAATTTTGACCTGAAACCCATTCACTGCGTTCACTAGTTACGCCAGTGGAACTACGTGATTGATTTACAAACTACCGAACAAATTGACAGCCAGCACCAACATTCTTTTTTAAATTTTCGTTTGGACATCGGTTTTTGGGTTTGTGTCGATTCATTTTTCGTGCGTCCCAATTTAGTTTATTGAATAATTCTGGTGTATGGTGAAAGCTTTTAACTAGGATTTGACTAAAACCAATATGTAGTAATTGATTCTGATCTATATTAGATTTTTTGTGAACTAACTTTCATGTAAAATATTGAATGTAAATGGATTCGAAATCAGTTTGTACGGTTTGCAAAATAAAGTGTTCTAAAAGGAAATTTTAATATATTTTCACATTTGATTTAAAAACAGACAAAGCGGTATCAGTGTTATTAAACAAGTGATCGTATTCATTTAAATAAATGTCTAAAAACAGACGTCATATTCCTTTATAACTATACTATTAATTGCCTAGTTTTTTGAGTGGTGGTACACGCTTTTCTCCGGTGTTGGTCCGGGCTTCATGTGTAGGCCATCTGCCTTCGTACCAGACAGCTCGTAAAAGGCGAGCCAAGGTATTATAAGTCACTATAATCGTGATTACCAGATGGTAGAGTACTGCAATAACGCACCCGAATGGGTACCACCGTCTTACTCAATCCTACCGCAATAATGATAGTAAGTGCCATTGTCGTCTTCACGTTTATAGAGTAAATTAAACCTACAAGACTAAAGAGTCTTATCATCACAGAGGTTGGCAACGCACTATAAAAACCTTCGGTGTATATAGGCGACGGTTATATCTTACCATCAGATCTGTCTGCTTGTTTGTTTTCCTATGAGATAAAAAATCGTCAGAGCTTGGATTCCCAACGGAGCAGGCATTTGTGTGATGATCATAAAGGCTGTGTTATACAGGGATAGATTATACAGAGGGATCTCTGGGTGTATATTAAAGTTATTTATTTCGATATTTACGAATTTCTATGTATTAATATTGTTGACTAACAACCATATCACTCAGGATTGCAGAAATAGTACTGATAGGTACATTTCGAGACGTACTCTCTGATTTTAATTATAAATATTATATTATTAATAATATTTATAATTAAAATCACTTAATTTTTCGGCAATTAAATGCCAGTTTTGATAAATTTACTTTCGAGAAGAGATGGATTTATATGTTATAGCTCCAGGTTTACCTTTGGGAAATTCACGTACTTTTTCATCAAATATACCTTAGTAAATTATAATTAACTCGTAGAAGTACTGCGATCAAAATAGCCTTCAGTGTGCTTATATTAATAAATAATAAATGTAACACCGATATTCATCGATAGATGGCGCTACAAAAACCTATATCGCTCAAGCGTATGGATGTTTACGATATGTTGTCTGTGTTTTGGATCAAATTCCTAAATAAACAGGAGCTTTCAGCATTTACCTCTTAGAGTTTGAGATAGCTAAGCGTACAGATTGTATATATGTACGTGTTAAACTTTTGTCTAGTCAATACTGGGTTATATTAACGTTATAATTTTATGCTACTAATCTTAGTAATATTATAAATACGAAAGTTTGTGAATATGGATTACGTTTGTAACTCTTTCACGCAAAAACTACTGGAGAGATCTGGACGAAACTTTACAGTCATATAGGTCATACATCAGAATAACATATAAGCTACTTTTTATCCCCGAAAAATGAACAACTCCTGTGGGATAGCGTTATTCGTGTTTTTCACGCGGACGAAGTCGCCGGCATAAGCAAGTATTATAAATGCGAAAATTTGAGAGGATGGATGTATGTATGTTTGTTACTCTTTCACGCAAAACAACTAAATGGATTTGAATTAAATTTAGTATACATATGCACTACAGTTTAGAGTAACATATAGGCTACTTTTTATCCCGGAGAACCGTGGGATAGCTTTGTTTGAGTTTTTCACGCGGTCGTAGACGCGTGTGGCAGCTAGTAGAGCATAATCCTCAATATCATTAAAGTATTTGTTTATTTGTACAATCAGCATGCGGTACATATTAAAATTTTGCACCGTTGATCCCTTACCGCGAGTGTTTTTTTAATCACCTCCCTATAAACTGGCTACCTGCATTCAAATATTAGGTATCAAATTTTTTTTATTGCTGTTGATTTGATTGTTGATTTCTTTCTCCAGGAAATTTGAATCCCGTTGTTCCTGTATATAATAATCTGGCCATTCGAAAATTATGACCTCTTTTGCTCTACGATCATATTATAATCTATTTAACAAGTCTTTACGTTGTCTTGTAGTATTTGTTTGATAACTTAACACTACTTAATCCCTGGTAGTTGAAAAAGGGGACTTATGTTTATCTCCATAAGTCAGTAACCTCTATTTAAAGTTATGATTTACATACAGCCATTATCCAGAGGATGGGCAGCAACAGAGAAAGTTGTATCCTTTTCCAGTTTAACTGTTACCAATCTTTGATTTATCTCACACTCACTATCCAGACTTAACAATACTTTAAAATGTAATTTGAACAAAAAATTCTAAGATAGAGTGATACGGTCCACTACCAGACTTTAGAATGTAATTTAGTCACGCTCTAATCATAATAGAAGCTGCTCGCTTGTTGTGCACACTTGTTCTATTTCACTTTGATTAATTAATTTAAAAAAAAAATCCGTTCTCACTATTTAAAGCATCCTCAGAGTCCACTGATGAACATAAGCCTTCGCTATAGAACACCATAAAACCCGATCCATCCCTGCCTGTATTAAGTGGTTTCCTGCGACATTTACCAATTCATCAGTTCACTTAGAGGACCTTTCCACACTGTACTTTCTAGTATACGGTCGCCACTCGAAAACCTTATGAACCTGACGACCAGCTTTTCTTGGAGCTATGTGCAATACCTACTGCCACTATGATATAGCATTTCTGTGGAGCTCCTCTTTTTTCCCCGTAATATCTGCTTCAAATATAAAATTTATTTGGATCGACGAATAATCGCTTTAATCGGGAAAAGACTTCAAACCGCAACGTTAAAAGAATCGAGAAAATTCATTTTGCAGTTAACACCATTTTCATTGAGTTCACTAAAAACGAATTTATATAATAACTGGGTTGTGTAGCGAATGGAATTAATAAGATTTTTATGTCAAAGTTTTAAATCGAGGATTGTTTTCTTTATTGTAGGAATAAATATCAAGAATAAATTAAATGAATCAGAAACGAAGAATCGTTAACTATTTATTTATTATTTATTTTACTAGTGGGTCGGTCGCTTGTAATTGTTTGATGTCCATAGGCGAAGGTTTCTCTTAACACCCGCCTGCTTGTTTGCCTTATAATAAAAAAAAATACACAAATATACATATATTAATATCAATAAACTTAACACCCATAACACTATTCTGGGTAACAAATACACACGTCTATATTAGGTACGTAACGTGTA
>DVZW01000128.1:0-12714 GCA_018237805.1 Mesosemia grandis
TATTTTTTATAAGATAATCATGATAAAATAATAATATGAAAAATATTACAGGACAAAAGGGTAATTCGTCATTAGGATTAGCTTAATTAAGATTAAGTATGTTGTTGTTACATTATAAATGTTACATTATAAATGTTACATTATATTATGTTCTTGAAGTTATGTATCTAAGGTTACAAATACATAATTTTTTAACTTCATGTTATTTTTTGTATTTTTAATCAATTTGTACATTTATAAATATGGGGAAATAAAATCAGTTCTTCGGAGTAACATTTGAGTTATTGTAGTAATAAATTTTATATAATACATCAACTTAGTAGATTGCATTGATACGAAGCATATAAAGCAAAGTCCCGCGATAAAAATTGAATTTCAATCAGTAAATATGCTTTATTGGTCATAAACTAAACTCGTTCAGTAAATTAAAAACCTAATATAACTTTTGTTTTTCAATCAAATTTATTTCTTAATCATATACGTATAAATTAAAACAAATTAAATTGTTTGATAGTGTAACAAGGTTAATAAATAACTATCTGATGCATGATATATCTTTGATTAGGAAAAATATGTCCACAAAATAATCCTATCATAAATCTTTTTTATGCCATTGTAACTTTTTATTTTGAGTAATTTAAAATAATCATATTAATCATTGTATAATTAAAAAGAAAAATGTTTTGGTACCGTACCAATTAACTTAAGTCATAATAACGATTAAAAAATGGATAGCGACAACCTAGAATAGAGGGTTGTGGCAAAGTTTAAAGAATGTCTCTGTTCAGTAGAGGACTTCAAATGGTTGAGATGATGGTGATAATGGCGATAAAGATGATGGTACTTGTAGTATCATTCTATTACCACATCTAAAGGACTTGAACCCAAATATACAAATACAATATAAATAGCCAAAAAAACATTAAATCTGTAGAAAAAAAATTATACACTGAAAAACCACCTTAAGGATATGTTGTGTTTGTTTCATATAACAATGGTACCAAATTTTAATTGTATATAAAGTTTTAATATATAGTCCTTTTTAACTGCAATCCAAACCTTTGTGGAATGAATAAAGATTTTATTAAATGAAGAAATTCGCTTTTAACTTGTACTACAATTAATACGGTAAACGGCGCTAAAAGTTATTGTTGTGAACAATTCTCTAAAACATAATTAGTTCTAGCCTACAGTAGCTCTTAGGTAGAATTACGAGCATAAAGACGTATATGTTATTTCATCGCCTCTGTCATATTCATGGACCGGGTTGAAAAATTTCCTATGTACGATTTTCTGTAAAGCTTCTTATAATTTTCCATTATTGATTTGTGCCGATTTTGTGACTTTGCAGTCAAACATAAAATGACACAAATGGGATAATATAGCACCGGATAGGCGTTGATGAGCTAAGTTGACAACTTATTTACCTCTGTCTACACTAGACTAGAAAGTTTTCGATTTCTTGAACTGTTCTTTCTGAAACTTGACTTTAATCATATGTCAATATTAGTATTATTAAAACGATTAGCTGTTATAGACTTCAAAAATATTTTCGAAAACCGATACAAAGCCGCGATTTGACAAAAAACCGGCCAAGTACGAGTCGTTATATGGTTTTCAAACTTTTCCTGTAACTTGTTCTGTTTACATGTTCCGATGTTACATTCTAAATTATATACTTGCCCTATAAATTATGATTCCCTTGAAAATTTCGAAATATGCGTTTTTTGCGTCATAAAATTAAGTTTTCTTTACTTTAATGTATAAGTTTAATTTTTTTAACAGTTTCAAGAGACTGTAGACCTGAGTAATAAAATTTTAATTTCAACTCGCGTTCCCAAAATAAAAGGTCTTGACACATAGACAGTCACCAAAGTAATCCTATAAGCGTTTCGTTTGTTCCTCATGATATACAGAACCCTAAAAACACATTCTTAGCAGTAGCTTTACATTTAAACATAAAAATATGTTTCTACTAGAACATTTTACATCAATTACGATTCGATGAGTCTAGACATTGTATAAATTTATTTCGTGACAACAACTTAATTCTGCGGCTATAAATAAATATTCATTATTACAAGCCCACATAAAGTTATCAAGTAGGTACCTTTGATATCAATATCAAAAGAAATCAATTAATGTCAGCGCAATCTCATCATTCATCACCTTGTGGATCGCTTGCCCGCGCATGTCACGCGTCAAGCGTCAGGCATCACGGCGCCTAATTAAAACGAAATGCGAATGCTTAACACATTTGATGATTCACTGCCCTTATTATAGTCTCGTACATCGTTTTTAATTGAATTAAAAAAGTATTCTCAATTCAAAAACGAATTATGTTCCCCAATTACTTAAAAACGGCTGAACCGATTTTGGTTTTTTATATTTCCCAGTTGGTGTCACGATCTAATGGTATCCTGTTAAAATCAAGTGAATTGTTCAAATTGTATTTCCTTCAAAGTCAGTTTATTTTAAATTTTTGTTTAAATAGTTCTTATTTAAAAGTCACAAATGAAATGAGATATAATTTAATTATGAAAAACTGGTCCAACGATTTAGATAAAAATGATAATTGTCTTGACAAGGCTAAATAACCGTCTAAGTAAGTGCCATTTTTAGAAATATTCAGTTTTTCCATGTTATTATCCGATAATAAGTTTTTGAAATACTTAATTGAATTACACGGCATCGATTTCTCGATTTGACGTTTGTTTGTCGTATTATATTTTTATAATAGTATTAATTAATTTTAGTGCCCTATGAATACAGGATGCCCCTCTGCCTAACCCTTTGCTAATAATGGCCATGAAGATATGTATTTTATTTATAAATTCCTTAAGACTTTTAATGTCGACTGAACGTATAATATAACTGTAAATAAGAATAAATATATGAACACAATGTATAAATGTGATTTAAATGCAGAGAAAACTTATAATTTTAAAATGTTTTTTTGATATATTATATCGATGTCTTGTAACAGTATGAAAAGATGTACGTCACTAATCTCTTTCAAATCGGTCTCAATGTTGTTTAATAGAAATTAATAAATTAGAGTCCATAATATAATCGATACAAAAACCGTGCAGTCGCGACATGAAAAATCGATACACAGTCCCAAATAGTTTATTAATTCTTTAAATTATAATTTAATGTTAATTTTGAATCGATTTATAGTTCAAATGTTAAAGGCATTTGCACCGCCCATACGCTTAATAGATATCGTGACGGGCTATTGGAAATAAATAACATCGAAAGTTCGATTTTGATTTAGATCGTACAATAATATGAATTTTAGGATTGTGATTAGTGATGTCATTTTTAGCATTCAAATTTATTTATCTTTTTGACATTAAAAAGTCACAAAACCGTATTTTTTTATTCCAAACCATTTTAAATTTCATACATGTGACAGGTGCTGTGTATAATATAATGGATGATTTGTGATCTAGACGAACGGGACTTTTATTAAGATCGAGAATATGTGTATCTCCATGCCCGGTCCCTTACGGGTCAGCACAGAGAACAGAGCGCAATTTTTCACGATTCAAATAACTGTTTCGGATCTTTAGCATGAATTACTTTTTTCATCTCCTCGACTTCGGTGACTCTTCACTCCGCGTCCGTTTAAGACGCGCCTAATTTGGTAAAGATAAACTTGACTCAACCGGCATATTTGTCTCCTGTGAATTTGGCGTAAATTTTCCTATAATAAGGCCATTTTTTGCCACTTTTCTACTTTAATATAAGACTTTAAATATTAATTATATTATCTACACAAAACCAGAATAGGAATAACAATTACTGGCGTTATGGCGGTAGAAATAGATATGGCAGTGATATAAATCAAGCTGAGATGAGCAAACCGCTGCCACCAGCAAAATATGGTATTGAATTAATATAAAATACCTACAATACGGGGAAATCTAGTAACTCCTATTATAAAAATAAAGAGTTAGCAATTGCTCCATCACATACGTATACACAAAATTACAAATAAATTATAACATTTTTTTTAAGATAAAAAAAAAATATTCGCGCCCGTTATTCCTGAACCGGTAGACAGAGGTGATACTAACACACATCAGTTGTTCTAGTATTACCCGCAATCAGCTGATGATATTAAGTCCCATGATGTGATTGGAAAGTCGCCATATCGGACACATATTCCAATGCCGGCAGTGAAGATTTTTCAGAATATAAAATTTTTAATTCATAGAACCTGAGAAAGATAATTAAATGAGGATTGACAATTGAAATTGCTATCAGAAGCTACTAATAAAATAAAATAATCCCTGGATAATTTGGCTTTGTGGATTTTGTTTGCCCATATTATACAAGTTTATTGTATTTGGAAATCATGTTACAGGTTATATACTCGTTTTTAGGTAAACATACTGTATAATAAACATAAGTATTAATTTTTTTTTTAAATTTGATCCCCAAACTTTCACTCCATATACATGATGATTCAAGTATCATAAATAAAACATGCCCAAGTCACATGTCAACTTGACCTAAAAAACTTCATAATGGCGAAGTAAAATACTCCATACATCAACTTTATTCTCACATGCAAATAATTTATTACACCGTTCCAAAAATTGACTCCTGGTCTCTTCATTATTGTTCGTGAGTGGTGTAATATTTAAATAATCCACTTATTCCCCTCGGCGTGCTTGACATAACCCCAAATATGTTTAGTGTCTTTGTTTGGACTGGTTTGTGCGTTTCCTTATGCGATTTTTTGTTTAACATTGTTGGTATAATGGAGGGTAATGGTTGAAATTGAGTTGGTGGGTAAGTGTCCTTTAAGAAGACAAAGAGATGGATCTGTTTGAGTAAAAGAATTTCACGAATCCTTAGGTCATATACATAGGCTTTACTAATGGCAAACCGAAAATCTTTTACGCAAAACATGCCTGCCATGCCCAATCTCTTCTAACCCAAATATGGCAGTAATAAACACAAACGTTTTGGTAGGAATAAATAACGCAGAAGCACCAATAGGAACGGGTCATGTATAGAACTTAGTAGTCACGGTGACTTGATTAACATTTGCTTGCCTTTAACGATCTGCCTGGCAGGAATACAGTTGGCATATTCTTCTCACCACCACCACAGAGAAATGTGTATATATCTGCCTCAATTACTTAAAAAGATATAAAATGAGTTTGAATTGGTTTACCAATAGATACTCTCCACTTAATGTTTTAAATGTTTAATGGCTTATTTTTTTAATGCCCGATAACATTTGATATAAAGTCAGTAAACCCGATTTCATTTTATGATTTTTATATTATTATATGTATATCCTTTTCGATATGACGTCATGTGGACTATTTTCGAAGTTTGTTTTTTTATTATATTTTAGCACATCTTTATAAAGAACAATAGGTTCACCTAATGGTAAGTGATTGCCACCGCTCATGTGTACCACCATACCAAAGGTGTTTTTTTTACAACAACATAGTGACATGACTACATTTGACAGTAGACTATTATTCAAAAACCACCGTATATTAATCGTTTGCCAATAAAACATTATATCGATTGAATATAATTCGCTACATCGCGTCACATGTCGATCAAACATTACTTTCACAATAGCAAAACTATTGAAGAAACTCCAACATGACATAAGTGTATTCAAACATTTGGATATGGTTTCGAAAATTTCAATTTATTTGTGAATACACCGTAGAATATTTTTTCAGCATACTAACCATGGGTGTTTTAAACAATGTATAAAAAATAACATATCATGCTGTATATGGTTATATTTTGAACATGCTGACTCGTGACTTAGTTTACGTTATTGTATTAACAATATAATAGATATCGATCTTAAGCAAGTTAATATTATGTTTGAGTCTAACAACAACTTTACTCTTCTTTTCAATTGTGCACTCAAGGCAAATTAGTTAAGGCCACTCTTGGTCCATTCTTTCACCACCACTTCTCTCGTGATGCTACACCGTGGCGCCCACATTGTTATTCATAATAGTGTATCACAGATTTAAAAAGGTCTGTACTGAAGGTAGATTCTGGATTAGTCCAGGCTTAGGCTCACGATAAGTTTTTTGAGGCCTTCCTTATTTAACTTTTTTTTATTTTATTTGATTCTTTTTTCTTTTTTTTTAGTCAATTGACCCAGTTTCCACCGCTGTTATTTATGTACGAATCAACAGAGGCAACCTCGGGATAACATATAATAGAGATAGGCTATATATTTTAACGTTCGGATGTAACTGAATATTCATGTTATATCTCACATATTTTTATTTTTCCATTTCAATTTGACTATATTGGACGATTTTGAAAATGTTGATATGTAGATGTTTGGTATGTTTGTTGTATCCTTAGGGCAAACAAATAGTCAGTAAAAAACTCATTAAACCACTTGCCTGACTTTGGGTTTGAAGGCGGGACCTCAAGTGCTTTACAGGCATCACGTAGGTACATCAATTCGAACATTTTGAAAATATTGACTTGTATACATTTTTGGTATATTTGTAATATCCACAGAGTATATAGGCAGTCAAGAAAACACTTAGTCAATTACCTCATGCGTCTATTACGACCGGTGTTGGACGGAAGGCGATTATCAAGCTCTCCAGTCCTAATGTATATAAATATATTAGATACGTATCACTTTTTACAAACATAACAAAAGTTGCGTAACAATATCCTTTGAACTATAAAAATAGGGAACAGGGGGTACTTGTAAAATTAATCACGCGCGGCATTGTCGTTTGTTGGTAAACTTCTGTTGTGGGACAATGTATTTGTACCCATTGTTAGATATGAATGACACTCAACCAGTTTTGAAATATATTTTCAACTGCATGAACTAACTCGGTTAAGTAGTTCTCCTTTTTCTAATTTAGCCGATTTATTTGTAAGTTATATTAGTGTTACATTAAAACTGTAAATTGTATTGAACACATGTATATTTGTCACATTGTCTTATGTGACATCTATATTCATTTACTGCTCACTTGCTCATCTGATGGTAAGTGATCGCCATCGCCAATGTATAACTGCCACACTAGGTTTTTTTAAGGTTTCTATCGTGTTGGTTCGGGAATACCCCTGCTGAAAGCCTATTCCACAGAGGAGTAGTGTGAGGCAAAAGAAGCCGATAGAATCACACACTTTTGTACTTACAGACATAGAGGTGAAAATAATGGAACTTTAAACTTTGTCGTGATAGCAAACGGAGGAATTCATCGACTGGGATCAAACCAAATAATTGCGGGGAATATGGTGGATACATATATGAAGACGTCTCACGGTTAACTATTCTATATCAAAGTAATTAAAACGTTTAGTGAAAATTATCACTATATAATTCAGTGATACATCAAATAATAATAAATGTATATAAAATATGGTAAATAATTCGGTTGGAATTTGATGACAATAACAAGAGACTATAACATCCCAGTCTCAAGATTTGGAATCCAACGTTCTCACCTTTGGTGTACCTAGACTACGCGCATCTCTTAACATCAGAAGATACATACGTATCTCCTAAAATTAAGAGATAGCCGTTAGGATTATAAGGTAACCTTGTGATGATAATCGTACCCAATAGTATTCTCTTTATAATAGGAGTTTTGTTTACCTTATCTTCCAATAAAAATATCTATCCTCATTTCTGTTTATATTTTCCTAATTATTTTATATTTATTTGACAAATTTTGATTGAAAATATATATCTTACAGAAATAAAACGCAGACATTACAATGCCTTCTGAGTGTAAGGTTAGTCGATACAGGTCACAGAGGTTTCAGCCATCAAGTCTCACTCAGTACTGATTAAAGATAATTTTTAAAAGTGTATATAATGTTAGTTAAGTATTATGTGGCAAAAATAAAAAAATACTTTCAAAGTACACTGTAACACTGACAAAACCTACGGTTGCATCTGACCGGTATTTTATGTACCGTATTCTTCATGATTAAAATGATTTCGAGCGAGTCACATTTGTGGTTTTTGCAATAACATAATCTGAATCAAAATCATAAAAAATATCTTTAAGCTTCCATTAAGAATCACCATCATTAGTCACTCGAGAATTTACGCGTCAATTGAACAAAAACAGTCGACGTAAACAAATTGAATATTCCCACATAAGAAGGTGAAAATCCAAGGGTAAATATGGGATCATGACCGATAATAAATGATCTTTGCATTGGTACGAATATAAACCTTAACATCATTTCCATCACACCTATAATCCCAAAGAATGATGCAACAATCATTAACGTTGATAGTATTAAAGCTTACGATCGAAATGCGTTTTCGTAAGTTGCAGCCAAAAGAATAGAAGATCCGCATATGTTCCTGTTTGATAAATGATGTACTCACGAACCATCACCAAAAACCAAAGGAAGCAGGACAATCGTCAACGCAATATAATCGTGTGACAAAAAAGCAAACAATGATAAATTTCCGCTCATATGAATTAGATTAGATTTTACACTTTTATTACAAGTGAATAAAGATCAAATTTACCGTCGAAGTCAAACCAGCGGCATGGTTATAGTTGTAAAGAAAATAAAAAAGTTGACTAATGACTTTTATTCGGAATCAAATATTCATGTAAGTTTTTTCAATGAAGCGACTCGTTTTGTTACACTTAACGCTTCTTATTCAGAGCATCTGTTTAATGACATAACGATTTTTTGTGCAACAGTTGAAGTGATTTTTATATTTGTTTGTTTAATTTCTCTTTTGTGTATTATCAAATATTGCTTTTGTGTTTTATTGCAATTGAACGATATGAATCTGAATATTAATTGTTTGTTTTATTTTTTAATAGTTTACATCCAATATAACATTGATTATTTTTAAATTACCTACTTTTTCTTACTATTAAGTTAAAATAAATAATACTTATTCAGAGCTGTTACCTTATTTATATATAGTCATATTAGAGTTGTATGAAAAACGACAAAATATATAAATAAGATAATATAGTCTATAAATAATTAAGTTTTGAATCTATAATTAATATTTATACATATATGATTGCAATAATATTTAAATCTTTCAATGAAATGGATGAACAATAATCAGGAGCCTCACCTAATAGTGAGTGCTAGCCGTCACCTAAAACATAACCGCTATACAAGACACATTTCAGTTACGTAAGCCTTAAAAGAAACCTTACCTCTACTTATAACACATTTGTTTAGTAATAACAATGTAATAAAAGTTAATAGCAATACAGTATACCTAGTATTAGCTTTTAACTTCCAACCAAGGATGTCTAATTTATGATATTGCGCGATAGTTTTATGCAAATAATATGAAATATAGTAATAGAGGTTGCAAATTACTACTATTACATAGATATATACAAAAAATATATCATCACGCCCATTATCACCAAGGGGTAGGCGGACGTAAAATTAGTACACATCGGTGCACAGGCGTGTACTAGTAATACTCATTAGCCGAATATTAAGTCCCATGAAGTGACAGGTAGCATACCTGGCGCCATATCGGGGTATTCCAATCCCGGGCAGTGAAATGTTTCCAGTAAATCTGAAATTTTATTAAGGAAATCTGAAAACGCTGATTAAACTATCTCTTGTAATATACGTCCTGTGAATTGAACTTAGGACCTGTGCGTTTTATACCGACACCACTACGCAATCGAGGAGATTAAAACATAGATATCATCAACGTGTAATCCTCAAGGGGGTAAGAGAGGATATTTTACAGTTTAACCCATTTAGTTGTAACTTAGATAGTTACAACTAAATGCGTCAAACAGTATAATGTCCCATTCTTGGGTGAGAAACCTATCACCAAACCGAGCATTACCCAATTCCAGATAATATATATTATTATATATATTATAATAGCTGTTTGAAAATCGAAAAACTAAAAACAAAAGAAAAATAGTGTTCTATATTCGAATTTAAAACTAACGCATTCCATACACTTTAAAGATCAATGGACGAGCTGAGTTTTCTCGTGATTTTACTATTGTGACTTGGTCGAAATGATGATCTTTCAACTAGCAAGTGTAATAATTGTAATAGTTCCATTAGTTTATGAAGGTAGAAGGCATACGGTGCACCGGGAATAGAACCCAGGAACACTGTTTTATAGGCTATGCATCTAACTGTTAGACCACAGAGGCGACTAATGTAATTAAATAAACTTTATCCGAAGCATGTCGTTTAGTGAACATAAATTATATTATCTGTATAATTGCATTTATTACATACCGCCGTGGTATCTGGACTTATCTTTATAGCAAATTGCTAAGATATGCATGGCCACTCTCACCCGTCCCGGTTTCCACGGTCTAGGATTCTACGGTCAATACCAAGTTCATATCAACATTATCGATATATTTATCGATGCTATATCGATACACGCTAACGAATACCGATGTGATCGTTAAATTTTAATACTATGGTAATGATGACAAATACACTGCTCTAGGTGTTTTGTATTCGTTTTTTATAGCTTTATGTCTAGACATCACTAGTTAAATGGTATAGGGTGGTACTATTTGTTAATTAACGATATTGTCATTACAGAATGTCATCATAGGACCTCCATGCTGGGCGTACTATTTCGCTAAACATTGCCATAAATAATTTTATTTGAGCTTAAATCAAATAGTTATTTGTCCAGATATATCTATCTCGATATTCATTTTATCCATCTTTTCGGTTGTTAAGGCGAGATTTTAGTTAAGAATTTGATTTCCGATATCGAATTTCGGAACACAAATTGTTTAATGGCTAGTTATTATTTTTACGTTAATAAATGTATTTATAACCTTGTTTATAAAAAGTAGTACAAGTTTTTTTGTGAAGCTTTATTTACATCACCAAGAATCAACACGTCACATCACGTCATCACACAAAAATAAATTGCGCCTCACGTTACCGGTGCGTAACGTATATATTGATTTGTTACTCCAAAGTTATTAAGTTTTCACTTCATTCGTACAATACTAATACATAGAAATACATATACATATATATGCCGGAATAAATTTAATATACACCCATACGGACATAATTGTATCATACAAATACATGCCCCATCGGGAATCGCACCCTAGCATCGTCGATTAGTGTTATTACCTATTAATGCATGCCTATGTATGCTATCCACCCAAAAGAAAATGTCACATTAAAGAAGACAAAAATCTAAAATAAGAAAGTGTCTGATTGAGGTTTCAAACTAGTACCTCTATGTCATAGCCACATGGTTCACTAATAGACACAAGGGTAATAATTATAAAGATTTCAAAGAGTCCATCATATTTTGAAAGCGGAACCTTCTGTGCGTGAGACTCATTCCCACTTGACCAAATATTTTAACATCGTTGAACTCGCCACGTAATAGAAGTGTTAGTACAGGTAGCATTCAGATAAAGTACTTCAAATCAAAAGAACCAACAAAATCATACCAGCTGTCATAATAAACTTGTTCCACATTGAGCTATATACTAAATGGATCGATGTTCTCTTGACTACGCTGTCATATTTACCAAACTATAGGTTTCGTAAAAGATGACTAATGACATTGTGTGACCTCTATATGACCTTGTATAATTGCATTGTCGGTAACAGCATATTGAGGGTATCGTGTGCCTTTTTAGAGCAGAGGAAGGCAAACAGTCGGATTTCCTGATGGTAAGATATAACTGTGGTATGTACACCACATATGTTCATTGTGTGTTGCCAACCGGACCTTTTGAGTAAATTCATCGGCTACCTGGTTCTAATTAAGAATACAATGACAAGCATTAATATTATGACGACAGAATTAATTGAGGGGTAGTATCCAATCCGAAAGTCTTCGCAGAACTTTACCACGTCTGGTTAAAATGTAATTATTGTTTTCATGTTTATCTTCGAGTTTATTAAACATCGTGTTAGCAACAAGTCAAAGAAGATCACTTTCTTTAGATTACATAATTTGCTTTACATCATCTTTTTAATGTCTAGAAGATATATAACACGTAAAATGAACGTTGGAAACCTTTTCTATGCGGAGATTAACTTTATTGTAATATAATACAATATACAATTATTTAATATAACAGAAGTAAAAGCTTTTATTTAGTATGAATATAGTAAATTTTAATATAAAAATTTCGGATGAACAACCTATAAATTTTTGTATATTGTGATAACGAAAAATGTACAAACAATAATTATTGACAAATATAGTAAGAAATTAATATGAACAAAGAATGCATCATAAAAAGTAAATGTTACTTAAAAGGTGGTAACGAATGTGAATACCATTAGGCCCTTAACCCTGAAAGGGTTGTAACTAGTACACACCTTGTTAGCCAATAATATGTAAGTCCCATGATGTGACAGGTGGTACACAAGTTTAGACATATACACAGGTTTGCTCGATCTGGGAATTAAACTAAGAACCTCATGCACCTATACCGAGTACCAACACTGGTGCCACTAGATCAACAAGGCGATAAATTTACCTAAATCTCTAGTTCTTGTAAAAATCGAAAATCATCTCTTCAGTTATCATAAAGCTCTATGATATTCCATGACACTGCATTAGTAAGAGATAAAAAAATGTCTATTTACATAACACAAGTACATCACATTAATAAGCATTTACTATAAATGATATTGATAATCATTGCAAACAGTTACAATCAAAATTAAAAGTTATCGCATAAAAATAAAGTA
>DVZW01000129.1:0-12686 GCA_018237805.1 Mesosemia grandis
TTTGAAATGTCAAACCCAAAAAATGTATGGATTTAGACAGTTCAATCGTCCGAAAACGAGTGACTCGCTGTCGTTCGAAGCCCGCAGTCTAAGCCCTATGACTTCTGAAACCTGTGGGGTTAGACTTCAGACAACGAGTCCCTTGTTTTCGGCCGATTTGAAATGTCAAACCCAAAAAATGTATGGGTTTGACAATTCAAATCGGCCGAAAACGAGTGACGCAGTGCCCGCAGACTAGCCCCACTGATATTTTATCTGTGAATAAATTTATTTTATGTCTACGCTCTAAATATTTATTATTTATCAGTTTAAAATTGAAGAATTCTTTATACCTATATACCTAAATGGCTTAGTTTTATTACATAGATGTATCAAAACATAAAATGGCAAAGAGAAAGGCTGCTGTTAAAGATATTATTTACGAATTGGATGATGACATAGTTATTAGTAGTGATGATGAGGTTAAAGAACCTAAAATAACAAGGCTACAAGCTGAAAACAAGGGTCAAGTGGTAATAATTACAAACACACAAAATAAAGGAAGCTTTTCTGAGAATATTCAGATAAATTGTAGTAACGATGAAGTCGATAAAAGTCATACTCAGCACGACGATAGAAATGGAGGGAAAATTCGTAAAAATATTGATTCACGGGATGAAACCGATAGTAAAACAGAAGATATGAATGTAGATGTAATAGAAATTAACAATGTTTTTACTACTTTATATAACGAAGACATAGTTGTCGATTCCCCATCTTCAAATATTGACTTGGGTGTTGTGGGTTGTGAAAATAGAACACCTTTAGTTTCTGTACGTTTCAAAGACAGTTATTTAGCAAATAAGTATAAAAAATCTATAAAAGAATTTATTTCTAAACTTATTAAAACTCACAATGCAAAAAAGTCAATACAATCTAACAATGATACAGAACTTGAATTGGACATATGGCCGGAAGACTTGCAAGAAGATGAACCCAAAAATAATTCAAATATAGAGCCAGATGATAGCCTATTTTTTATTGATACTGTTCCTTGTAGCACAGGACAAACAGAAATACCTAAATACAGTCAAGTAAGTTTGTATATTACAAAAATTTCTGATCCCAAAATTACACCACTACTCAAGTCCTTACACAGCCTGAATCTACTGGCCTTAGGAGACTCAACCAGTTACTGCTTTATCTCATGGAACATTATTGAATCGTGTATTTTTATTATATCCTAGGTCAGAGTAGGTAAACCTCCATGCTTAAATATGCCAGTTTTTTTCTAAAGAAATGTGTTATGAGAAATGTTTGCGAAGACATGCCATCAAAAAATTGGGACTTAGTGATTATTGAGAAAATAATATACTATCAACCCAACCCTAAAACTTTTTGAGGATGAATTGCATTCGATGGTCATAAAATACCTACTTGACACTTATTTGTTAATGCAAAATTAAATTTGTGATCACTGATGTGCCTTAAATATTGTCATATGGTTGACTATCCCTGTAGGTGGTAGAGTTCTTTAAAAATTTGTACAGATTGGTACCACTGCCTTACTTAATCCTGCTGCTATAACAGGCAGTGCTTGTTCTGGCCGTGTTCCAGTCTGGGCAATAAGGTAACTGAAAAACTTTCTGCTAGTGAAACAATATCCCATTTTCAAGGTTTACAAAAGACTATTAAGACCTTCAATATCTATTGATTAATATAACGGTTATCACATATCATTAGACGGATCTCCATCCGATTGTTTGCCGTCATTTAATATATAAAAAAATATATATCCATTGCAGGATTTGTATGTGTTCCCAAGGGGCATTATTTTTGAAACCGGTAAGTGTAAAAGCATATAATGTTCATTTGCCCATTGTTGCATATGTTCAATAGCTGAAGCACTTACATAACAAGAGAAAATTTAAACATATTAGTTAAGGGTACAGAAATATGTAAAAGCATAATTTTGAATGTGTAACATTCAACGACATTTGATTTCGTATTTTACTAATTTTAATTTCATCAATAAAATCATTAATTATTATTCCAGGTATCTTCAACTGTAATGAGTGAAATATCTGAAAAAGCCAAAAGACCGCCTCCAATATTTCGGAGAGGGCCAACATGTTTTAATTGTGACGGTGCACATGCCTTCAGGGACTGTCCACTACCCAAGAATTATGTTAAAATTGCGGAGAAGAGGAAAAATATGGCTACCAAAGTTGGGTGAGTTATAAGTTCCACAGCACTGATCCATTATCCGTTCTTATATTCTCATTTTAGCATATGTTGTCAAAGAGATTAAACACCCAACATGACTGAGTTGTCACAGGATTTAATTAGTGGATTGTAAAATCAATAATTATTTTTATACACTGAAACAAAAACCGACTTCCATACAAGAATGAGATTAATTTTTGTTTAAAATTTTAACAGGATCAACTATGGAGTTATTCATTAAAAAATAAATAACCCTAATTATTAAAAAAGTTTTATTAAAATTTGTCTACTTTGTGGTAAGTTATGCAGAGTCTAGTAAAAACAAATATGTGTCAAATTATGAACCTCCTGTTTTTTCGACGGTTAACTATGAACCTATAAAAGCATCTCTTTTAAAGGTCTGTTTGAAATAAAATATTTTGAGTTACATTAATCTGCCTAATGTGAAATGCAACAATGGGTGTAAAATTTGTATCAAGATATTTATTTACTTATTATTTTTCTATGTATAAGCCTGATATTCCTGATAGGGAAGAGTTATGTGTCTAAATTTTGTTTTCTTTTCTCTAGATGACTCAACTAACTACCTATATCCTATTAATTAATATCCTATAAACTGTGCCTCATTTCTCATAATAAACTTCAATATTAAAATGTCAAAATTAATTTAAACATCATTATCTCATATCAATATTTTTTTCATCGCCTCAATGGAATAGCAGTGCCAGTGTCGGTATAAGATGCACTTGGTCCTGGACTAAAATACCAGGTCGGGCTAAAAATGGATTAATGAGATTTCAGATTTTCTGAATGACTTCACTGCCCGGGATAGGAATATGTGCACATTATTGTAACAATATTGAATCACGGGACTTAAGATCATGGGTAATATAAGTAGATAGTTGCACCACTGGTGTGTATGACTTTCTCCTCTGCCTGCCTCTTCGGAAATGGTATTTATTTTATGTGAATAGAAACTAATGTAATTCGTAGTGTTATTGTCGGCGCTTGGTGATATTTCATTGTTGATTATAGACTGACACTTACTATTTCACTTTAAAGCATTTAGTGGTTTGTAAATCAACGGTTTCGCTGTCTAGAGCAACTACATGGGCCGACCCATGTAGTGTACCCTGTGGTTGCTCTTTGATATTACTTTATTTCAAAAAACAATAATGTTTGACGGCAGATTTATTGTAATCCCACTAACTACCTTACAACAATTATCAGAAATGTTGTTTTATTATACATATTATTTTATTGTTTATACCAATAAGTACCTTTCAACACTTTTACAAATGTGTTACTTACAAATTATTTCATTAAATTAAGATTATTACATTTGATAATCATATTTAATGCGGCTCTTTGAATTTAGTTCTGAGTTGATAATTAAAATTGAGTAGTTAAATATAAATGTCGTAAAAATGTAAAAAAGAGACGCATGATAGCTCGAACAAGTGATAGCTTGAGCTAATAAATATTAGTAAAACTATTTAATATGTTAGCTTTAAACTATCCAGTGTTCCCGGTCGCCAGTCAGAGAAGGAAGAGAGTCACCATAACGCCACTGCTCTTTATGTAGGGTCGGTCCAAGACTAAAACAGACAAGACTACTAAAACAGACTAACAGTGAGACAACTATTATACGCTCCCTACGGTAGATGGTGCTAAACCGATATAATATGAATGTAAAATGTGTTTTTTCACGTAAATGATGCTATTGCGACCTACAGCGATAACTTCTACATACGCTGTCAGGTGCAATTGCTAAGAACAAGTTTATAAAAATGAGCTATCCGCCTATCACTTTAGGAAATAATGTATATTTTCAATACAATTGTATTCGGATTTAGTTGTGTAAAAATTTTTGTATGTTCCTTGCAATTTCGTTTTAATAAATTTCATCGTAAATGAGCGGCGTCATACTTTTGTAAATCCTAGAACAATCATGGCATTATGTAACCTAGAATCACCTAAATAAATGGTTTTAGATTCAGTTATACATATATTCATACCATTATTGCCTTCCTACCAGGCAGCTCCTTTGACGCGAGGGAGATTTCACAAGTCACTATTATCGTGAATGCTAGGTGGTAGATACTATGATGACTTTTCCAGATTGATACCGCCTTACTTCTGCCTTCTGTAATATTGTCAGTGATGGCCATTGCCATGTTTCGGTTTTGCGAATAAAGTAACCGGTTGGTACACTCACGCAAGAGTATTATCATCCCAGACAAAGATGGCAACAATTAACACCTTTGGTGTCTATATGCGACGGTTATCTCTTACCATCAGGAGAACTCTCTGGTTGTTTGCTTTCCTTTAAGATAAAAAAATACTTTAAAAAAATGTTGTGCACATAGTGAATACTCTTAATTCAAACATTTCGTAATTTAGATTCTTATCTGAGCAAACACGACTCTAGACATTTTGACAAAACATTAGTTATCTATATATTTTCAAATATATTATTGTATATATATCTTCATGCTCATTGTTCCAAAATGGGATGAGTTCCTTGTCATATATTTTGGTTTACTTTTCTTTATTATATCATCACTCCAGGTCCCGGGCGGGGTAAGCAGAGAGACCTGAGCGCTAAACATTACGATTTGAACGTACACGTTTCGACTACGGCTATCCTACTTGTAAGTTTCTTTGAACGTACCCAACTCTCGCTCCCATACAGTCACGTTGGAGTACGCATGGAGATGTGTAACATAAGCCGCGTTTTCTGGCTTAAGTTTTAGCTGTCCAGAAGCTTACCCAATAGCCCATTCACTTTACTGGGCATACGGATATACAATTTCGTCCATACAGTGTACCATTATCCGTACTTCCGTTTTAATTGTCTCACTTTCAAATACAATTAGTTTAGTTTTGGTCACGTTTACTATTTCTTGGCTTACATACTATTCCTTGACATCAATTTAATTTTATTAATTTTGCAGATGGAGGGCAAGTTTATATACATAGCGTTTCTGGCGCTAGTGGCATTAGCAATGGGAGTTAATGGTAAGAGTATTTCTTTTATGTGTACTGTGTTTACACACATGACGATTTTATGTGACTTAAAAGTTTCGTTGTGTAAATTAGAGGAATCTTTAAATTGCGGAAACGGTCTTAAAAATAAAAATACATGGTAATATAGAACAAATGTATATTAGATATTTATATATATGCTTAGATCTTTAAAACTACGCAACGGATTTGGATGCGGCTTTTTTAAATAGATAGAGTGATTCAAGAGGAAGGTTTATATGTATTATACATACGTAATATTGCACCCATGCGAAGCAGGGGCGGGTCGCTAGTAATACATATAAAAAAGAAAGGTCACTTATTTATTCACTCACTCATCACGAAATCTCAGAAACTTAAATTGCTAGGAGTTTCAAATTTTGCATTTAGGATCTATATCTGCTGGGTACTTTTTTAGTATAACTTTGCCTTTTTAGGATATAGGTGCTCACTGAGACGGGATTTTGCGAAATTCAACACCAAAGGGGTCGTTTTGAAACTTTATTACTACAAGTGCTAGCGGCTTTAAATTTTGCATAGGGGTGCTTTTTGGGATTAAAATATTTGTATCCGTTTTTTCGTTTTTTCATTTCCACAGGAACGGTATCTACAAGATACCTAATGCCGACATTAGTTATTTTACAGTATGGGTTTCATATTGTATACAATATTACCTACAACGTAAGAATGAATAAATCCTCGATGTATGTAAGGTGAGCACAATTATTATGTGCTTACCTTGCTTGGACGCCTGGCATCTGAGAATAACGCGTTGGGACAAGCTAGGGGTATATATGGGTGCTTCTACTTAAAAAGGACGAAAAGGATTGCATTTCAGATGAATGGTGTAGTTTGAACTGTAGTTTACATTGTTTGTATACTAAACTAAAGTAGGCCAGTCGATAAAATAATTTATGTGATTATTATGGCCTTTTAAAATATGTGTCCAGGAGACTGAGGCTGAGAACAGGGTACTGAGGTTTCAAATAAGACGTCATATTTAAACCAATTTTTACATATTTTCATTGTACATGTAGTTGAACAACTTCTTTTTCAAAAATACTCAAGAACACGATAGTAAAGCGAAACTAATCTTATCTCAATTAAAGAGTTCCTGTCTCAGTCAAAGAGGTAGTTATTACGATATAATGGAAAGAACGAATAGTACTCGTAGATATAGAGGTTGCGTCGACCCACTAACAGAGGTAATTCAGTGCCAAAGTGTTGGGACCTGAGTATGAGTTGCAGTTATGGAGGTATCTCCTTTATCCTGATCCAAATTTCACTGTATTATATTTTATATGGAAAACTATGGTAGAGTAGAGGAAGAGACAATAAGTCACAATAAATTTATCGTCTCGTTGGTATGACACTACGAGTGTCGGTCCACCGCCCGACCGATTCACAAGAGCCTGGGTTCTATTCCCAAGTTTTTTTTATATATTATAGGAAAACAAACAAGCAGATGGGTCACCTGATGGTACGAGAAAAACCGTCGCCGGTATACATCAAAGGTTTTAGTGGTGCGTGGCCAACCTTGAGTCTAGGAGGCATGTACGCGAACCACTTGACCAAAGATCGGCTAAATTGAAATTTATTTAATATAATTACTAGCTGTGCCGCGACTCCGTTCGCCGTCCAAATCTAACAAAAAAGTTGTTTTGAAAACGTAGCCTAAGTTACTTCTTATTACATCTGCTATCTGCTAGTGAAAGTCCTGCCAATATCGACCCAGCTGTTCCAGAGATTAGTCGGTAAAATTTAAAAAACAAAATTGTATTGGTATAAGTACCGTGTAAATACATATGCATAAAGATTAAATAAAAGAGTGATGAATGTATGAAGCAAAACAGGTGTGTGATAAGTGATGTAAGGCGCTCGGTTCTCTCTGCTTACCCCACAAAAGTCGAGGCATTATATCATAACAATAATTTTGTCGCCACTGACACTCTTTTTTTCACAGGCCAACGGTCCATCTCTAATGAAGTGGTCAGATGTGGATCCAACACGTGTGGAGTAGGAGCACAATGCACCAATAGTAGTGCTGGACCTGTATGTGCTTGTCCACCAGGTTATTCAGGAAATCCGTTGTCACAGTGCATCAAAATCAAATGTGTCGGTTAGTAAACAATTAATATAAAATTTAATCATAATTCATATTCACACAATTTGGTATACCATAAAGAGTTAAGACTTTTTATTTATGTGCTACATATATGGTATGGTATAATTATATTGTAATTAAATTAATATAAAGGCTTAATTACTTTAATTGTAATTTTGCTGTGGGATAGATTTTCTTCGTGAGTAAATTGTAATAGCGCGATTTAGAAAATTTGATATTTATCGTAAAGCGCCATCTCCCGGGTGATTTGGTGATTTACAAAATTTATTATATATTATCCAGGGTACTGCGGATTGCAGCTAATATTATAAATGTAAATATGTTTGTTTTTCATTTTTGACTATAAAACGAAGCAACCATTGGATATATTTTTTTATATGGACTGGAGAAGCACATGGGTTATTTTTTTTTTTCTGAAATCCCCTGGAATTAAGAAAAAACATTTAACTACGCAGCGGGTTACCTCATGGAACTAATAGTAAATTGATTATTAAAATTAAATACTAATGCACATATATATTTCTCTTTAAACCAAAATGCATAACGCCTCTTGTAGGTTCGGGCTTCATGTGAAGATATTCTTCATCACCATCATTGTGATTACTAGATGGTACAATCTGTGATGACGGGCGTATTTCTACCTCTGCCTAACTTATTCCTTGCGCCACAATGTCATTGCTTTAAGATTCAACATCCTAATCTATGACAATGCATTTATTGACTTATTCAAATCCTATTCCAATCTGTAGTTTTGAATATTTTCCCACTTAAACCATCTCCTCTACTATATTATACTCGTATAAATTTATTTCATTATTCCGTGACAATACTCTAAAATAAATTTGCAGAAAACGGCGAATGTCGTTCAAAACAGGCGTGTGTAAAACAACGTTGCATTAATCCTTGTAAAGGTGCCTGTGGGGTAAATGCAAAATGTGACGTAAGTACAGAAATTACATAACTTAACAAACATACTTAAAACACTTAGAACACACTTGAATTATTATTACGACACAATAAGTGAATTGACGTGTCTTATGTAACGTATAGTTTTCGTCGTTACCACTTGTTTAACATCCATTGTTAATTATAAAATTACACTTGTAGATAGTAGTGATATATCACTTTACTTACTTTTTAAAATCAAGACCAATTTTAACTAAAGTCGATCTCTGAAGATGCTGCGGCTTTAACGAGAAAATCAAAAGTTTCTGTAAACATAAAACCACATATGAACGTAAAACATATTTTTAAATTATATAATTGAAGTAAGAACATTTAGAGAAGTTAACTTTATTAATATATCTAAAGGCAGACAAGCATACGGATTTCCTAATAGTAAGAGATGGTCGTCGCTTATAAACACCAGAGGTGTTAATGGTGGGTTGCCAATTTGGAAACAAGGATGTTAAATTTTTGCATAAATGATTCGTCTACCTTTCTCTTCAAACCGAAAGACAACAGTGTTAAACACTGACGTTATTGCGGCAGGAAAAGGCAAGACGGTAGTTACAATCCGGACGAGTCACCGTAAAACCCTGCCACCTAGTAAACAAGTATATATTGATATAATAGTAGGTAATATATAGTAGCTAAAGGTAAGATTATTTGAGAGAAGATTATTACGGAGGAGTTCGATAGCAAAGACAAACACGAGATATTTATATATTAGACATTTAATTTATATATACATATGTAATAAAATAATTATTACATAAATAATTTGGAAAATATTAATAATTTAAAAAATTATTTTGTTATTAGGTCCGTCAACATGTTCCTGTGTGTTCATGTCCCGATGGATACAACGGAAATCCATTCAGCGCATGCCTTATTGGTGATCCGGGTATGGAAATCTATATCGTCATACATACATATAAAGACAAATATTTGTAATCTTTTTAAGCAAACCGAGCAATGAAATTTGCTTAGATGTTGATAAATAACTCTGTATACAAGCTATAAAGACAAAACGCCAAAATTACAATTCACAGACCTGAATCGCTTGTTCAATATTCAATACTCGGTATATCTCTTTCTCTCGTCTCGTCTCGTCGTATCCAGTGAGTCTTTTGTCTTTATAGGTCAGCCGGAGTCTCCTTTGGTACTGAGTTCCATTCACTCTGGTTTTATATATCTGTTTCGTCAGGATTTCCACGTGCTCTAACTAGCGATGAATGCTCTTTCTCATTTTGGATACTTTCCATGAGACCGACTTTTTCTATCACTTGTATGTTTTGAACGTGGACACTGAGTGTGACTCTCCGACCTTCAGTAAGAATTCCATCTCAACCGCTTTTATTTTGCTCTCAGATTCTGTCAAACATACCCAACTCACGGATCCGTATAACAAAGTAGAGCAACGCGCTTTCAGGATTATATTTACACATTCCAGTAAATTACATAACGCCCCATACGCAATCCACGAATCCGTATAACAAAGTAGAGCAACGTGCTTTCAGGATTATATTCATACTTTCCAGTAAATTACATAGCGCCCCATACGCAACTCACGAATCCGTATAACAAAGTAGAGCAACGTGCTTTCAGGATTATGTTTATACTTTCCAGTAAATTACATAGCGCCCCATACGCAACTCACGAATCCGTATAACAAAGTAGAGCAATATGCCTTCAGGATTATATTTACACTTTCTAGTAAATTATATAACACCCCATACGCAACTCACAAATCCGTATAAAAATGTAGGCGACGCTCTTTCAGGATTATATTTACACTTTCCAGTAATTTACGAGTAAGTACATAACGCCCCACACGCAACTAACGATTCGTATAACAAAGTAGAGGAACGCGCTTTCAGGATTATATTTAGACTTTTCAGTAACTCACATTACGTCCCATAAGTTCCTGTTAATGCAAAAAATTCCTGTCTATCCCTTATTTCGAGAAAATGATATCTAGAAAATCATAGTTCATTTCACACGACTCTCTATTTTCTCGAAATCTTCTAAACTACAGAAAACCTAATTCTTTATACCATACCACTCCTTTACTGTATCGCAATATGGGAGTGTAGACGTGAATGCCTATTGCGCAGGATAATAATTTAGTGCCTCAAAATTGTATAATTAAAATCATTCGTAAATCTGAATGTAATTTCTGAAAAAAAATAAACTTACCAAAAAACGAATATGAGATACTTTTAATTTATTACAGAGGAAGCTTGCCATCCATCTCCTTGTGGAGCCAACACGAAATGCCACGTGTCCAATAATCAGGCCATTTGTACCTGTCTCCCCGGATACAGAGTGAGCAATTTTTCTGTTTAAACATACTACTTTTGCCGACGTCGTTATTCCTATGGTTTTTAGAAAGTCTAGAATATTTAGAACGTTGCATGTCAGAGATAAATTCGTATTTATTAAACATTAATGCTGTATTTGCAGTTAAAGATATAGGCACTTTAAAGATATTAACGAGACAAAACGCGCTAATTACTCCATTTCTTTGTGGAAAGTTGGACATTTCGCTTTAGTTATAATGACTGTGGTCACGAGTGAACTGGAGCGATGAGTTTCTTCCTTCTATCAGCATGGGATCGATTTCTCTCTATCCTTTTCTGGTCTTCATCTTTTAGATTTATTTTATTTAGTGAAGTGTGTAGGATAAATCCTGAGCTGACGCACAAAGGAAGCTTCGGTTCGCACTTGACCACGACGATTGTAACTTGGCGTTGAGTAGTATTTGCGCGTTTTGTCCTGTGTGGTAGATAGGATGGAGTAGTAGATAGAACGCATTAGTTTGAAAAATCAGAGGTGTATTTAAGCGACTGTATCTTTAACTGCCAGAAGATTTGCACTCTGTTTATCTCTTAGGAAAACCAGCCTATATACATCAGAGGTGTTACTTGTGCGTTGCCAACCTCGAGTTTGGGATGATAAGACCCTTGCATAAGTTTACTTTCCAAACTGGAATACGATGATGGCAAGTACTAACATAATTCCGAAAGGAATAAGTAAGAGAAAGGTACCTACAGTTATCTATGGCTACACGCAAGTCAACGCAGAACTCTACCACCTAGAAGTCACGGTGACAGTGACTTGTAAAACCTTCGCTCGAAGGCAGTTGGCGTATACTTTACTCTATACCCGGACTAATACCGCGAGAACTCTTGTTTTCTATTTCAAAAAAAATGTATAGTTCAGCTGTCTCCACTAGAATGTGAGTGTTTTTATTTAGCATATTTCGTTGCCAGGGAAGTCCACTTGCCGGCTGCAGACACGAGTGCGACTCGGATAGCGACTGTGGTTCACATCAGTCGTGTCGCGAATTTAAGTGCGTGAACCCATGCAGCGACTGCGGAGTCAACGCTGACTGTGAAACTGTCTCCGCGCATCGGGCTGTTTGCAAGTGTCCCAGGGTATGTTGATCATTTGTAATGAAAAATAATACCCGTTGATTTATTTTTAATTCCATCTAAACCATGACAGTCTGTGAAAGTTTTGTGTGATGAACAAAAGTGTTTGTTTGCGAAACTTTTATTATGTTTATTTCGGAATTTTGGTTTTTTCTATTGTACATTCCTAACATAATTAAATTTTTAATTTATCATCACCATTATCTTGGCTTTTGGTCCACGGCATTAAAGTCCACGGCTTGATTGCTGTTTGGAACTGTGGCGAAGTTAGGGACAGGTTTTGTGCCAAACTTTGCCTCATTTCTACTCGGTCTAATAAAGAATGTTTTTTTCAGTAAGAGTAATTAGTATTTTTTAACTATATACTCATCTGGTATTACATTTCTTTTTAATATAATTAATCATTTTATTTTATTTGGCGTTGGTGTTAGCATCTGCCATTTGTTAAGTTTTCATCATGGTTTCTTACACCACGAGTTAGCTCCACTCACTCCACGCAAAGCGAAAATGGAGATTACGTGATGACAAAAGTGGCCTGCGCGTTCTTAGGACAATTCAAACGTTTGTGATAATTTATTGCTTAATACTTTCATTAATATCCACTAAATCATTTTATGCACAAAAACTAAAATTCAATTGAAATCAAAAGTTTACTCTCCCGCCAAATAACCACTGTATTGTTATTGATTCTAGGGCTACCATGGTGATCCTTACCGTATCTGTTCGGCCGAGTGTACATCAAATGGCGAATGCCCAAGCTACAAACCTGTGTGCTTGTATAACGCCTGTGTTAACCCATGCACCAACGCATGCGGTGTCAATGCGGACTGTAATCTCCGCGGATTCACGCCCGTCTGTTCATGCCCCAAAACAATGA
The DNA here is from genome assembly GCA_018237805.1 of Mesosemia grandis. NCBI lineage: Eukaryota > Metazoa > Arthropoda > Insecta > Lepidoptera > Riodinidae > Mesosemia > Mesosemia grandis. The sequence continues at coordinate 12,614 of DVZW01000129.1, forward strand.
CCGGAGACCCATTCACTTTCTCCCGACCTTTTGAAGCCCGTGAGCATGATTTTACCCGAGTAGTGTCATGCTC
>DVZW01000130.1:0-12683 GCA_018237805.1 Mesosemia grandis
TTATATAAAACATGGCCTCGTTAGTCTAGTCTAGCGGGACTAGTCTGGACGGGACTTAACAATTGTATATATAAGATTTTTTGAAACTTAACTGTCATTGATACAGCGGACATCTTGTCATCTGTTACAGCATGAGACAAAATCATTGGCTAACACTAAGTACTTGTTGTAATATCTGCCTGTTTCGTCTCATTCTTTTATATAACCTTATTCGTTATTATAAAATATTCTTGTATTTATTCTACTGTATCTGTTATCGAAATTGGTAAAGTGACTAAACTCTCAGCTTTCTTATAGGAGACAAATATCAACTAACCTTGTAATTTCTTCAGTACTGCTACTTCCATTTTTAGCACCTGTTTCGGTTGTCTCGCCGATTCTACTTTAAGCGCCACCTGCTCTTGGGTTACAAGATCTAACCCCTCGTAGATCTCTCCGAAACCTCCTCCACCGATTTTTTTTACTACCTGAGAGTTGGAGGATAAAAAAATACTTTTTTAAGTGCAATTTTTATTCATATACTGAAACTCTAAGTAAGACAAATGATTTAGTTTAAACGATATTGAGTACCGCTACGCTAATGTTATCGAAGAAATATAGGAAAAATATTAATGGAAGGCAAAAATGCGTAAGGTTCACCTGATGATAAAAGATAATCGTCGTAAGTGACACATCCTCCATATCGGATAAAGACAATGATGAGTATTGTCGTTATTGCAGGTGAAATAAATAAAGCGGCGCCTATTCAAGCGAGTTGTTACAGAACTCTACTTAGAAGTCTTAGAAGATGGTGGCTTATTTTACCTTCGCTCTCCTCTTACGAGCTGTCTGGCAGGAAGGCAGTTGGCGTATATACAAATCCCGGATCAACATGTTATATATTACATCATAAAACAAATAACTTCTTATTTTTCATATTGTCATCACATATACTTCTCACATTATTATCACACAAGCGTCAAATGTGTTACAAAACGTTAAGATGAAGTCCAACTGCGGTGATCCTAAATAAATACATAATTATTTGAAACCACGTAACCAACACATAAAGTCCCAAACATTCCCTTTTTTGATACTATATTTTTTCCCTCGCAAATGTTTGCCACTTGAATCCATATTTTCTTAAGGTGAATTTTCAGGTGAATTTGTGGACCACGGGAAACGTTATCTAGTGGTCATGCAGTTTCGTGTTAACTTATCGTAAATGCTGATGGCAATAATGGTATGATATTGAGTGAGAAAAAAGATGAAATAAACAAATTGTAAGCCATTTCAATATTTTCTCACCTTCCATCTCTCCTTAACAACGTGTCCTGGCTGTAGCAGATCCTCGCTGGCCATGGTGATGTGGTGAGCGCGCCGCGATGTATCACAACGGGACGCTTCTTTAGATCGCCCTCCGAAATTCGGGAGAGTACGTGACCTGATGATGAATACATTACATCATTTAGGCTTAGGTAAATTTAAAGCCCTCTGTCTACCTTGATAAAAGAGAGAGAGGAGATGGGTAGCTTTGCCCCTCCTTTTCTAGTCTTGGAACACAAATGTAGGTGACGAGACGGGTTGCCATGGAAACGCTTAAGTTTATAAGTGGGAGTAAGTAGACTTGTTCAAAAGAAATACTTTCCCACCGGCTTCGGTATAAGATGCAACGAGTTCCTGGGTATCCTGAGTGCATTTAACAGCGCGGGTAAATAAGAAACGGATATTTTGAAAAAATAGATTGCCCGGTATTTGAATATGTGTTTGATATAGAGATAAGAGTTACCCCTGTCACATCAGGACTTAATATCATCAGCTAATCGTCGGTATTACTAGTACTCACTAGCGCCACTAATGTGTACTAGTTTCGCCTCTGCTTACCCTTTCGGGGATAATCAGCGTGATTATATTTATTTATGAGTCTAATGGAACGTTTACACGCTTGCCAAGTCTTGATAAACATTTACCAGCCATATGTTCCAAACGACGGATGACAGCCTTACCTTTCACAACATGGAACTTAAATACCATGCACATTAGTGGCACGGGGGTAATTGACGAGATGATAAATGTATGCATGAAAAATAGTTATGAATGCTGCAGAAGCGAAACGGGTGTATAAATCGTGATGATTGGCGCTGGATGCTCTTACCTGGCGTGATGATATCACAATAATTAATTTATTTCTATTTTAAGTAATGTCAATATAAACGCATTGTAAGATATTTGAAAACATATCAATTATTTTGATTGGATGTATGTAGTATGTGAAGTACTTTTTTACCTCAGCAAAGGGTTTGGCTGCACCCTTGGAGCACTGGCAGCTTTTGCATATCTTTCTTGTTTCTGGAAATAAAGAAAATAGTAAAAATGCCTTTCCGAAATGAAATCATACTGTTGTGGATTCGGACTGTTGTCCAGCCTTGATCAGATAAGTTTACCAGTACATCCTTATTGATTCTGTATTTCTAAGTGAATAAAAGCTAAGTAACAACAATAATAATTGCTTAGTAAAAAGCTCCACCAGCTACGAGTACATAAATTGACGTCATCATAAGAGTAGCCGGTTAGACTAGGACTAGAGTGGTAGAAGATAGGGATAGTTGGCAGGAGAGAGAGAGAGAGAGAGAGAGAGAGAGAGAGAGAGAGAGAGAGAGAAGGCATATGATATGCAAGTAGAAAAATGAGCAGTTCATATAATTATTATAATCAAAGTTTTTTTTATTGTCATAGGTTATGAGAACTATGGGTTGAACACAAAGGCCATGGCAAAATAGGTCATATATATAAAGGCCATGACCTAGATTTGATCAAGAAAAAATGTGTTGTATATGATAAAATACTAACATTAATTAATACTAGTGGTAGCTCCCGCAAAACTTCGCTTCTCTCTAACCGGCCAGTAACTTTATTCGGCTCTCTAAAATTAAATCGTAACAATTTACTTTTTTTATCCTCTTTATTTTTCTGCACCTCAACGACTAGAGATTTTCAAAATGCGACCATAAACGATTTTTGTTTGCAGCTATTGTCCCTTTAATCACTGGGACTAGAATCGGCTTAGGCTATGAATGTATGTATATGTTCTGATAAATTTCAAACTAGTTTCTTCTTGCCTACCCTGTCAGTGATAATGGGCGTGATAATATTTATTAATTTATTTATTAACATTACCTGGGGCTCATGACGACCGGTTCTCAATACGGGTGCAGCCGCTGATCCTGACCCTTGAGACTTGGTGTCGGCTGATGAAGAGGACGATTCTAAAACAAAATATAGAACATTACAACTAGCTTTGGTATTTAATAAGGAAACAATAAAACAACAAATTAGCCATTCTTGTTAACGTTATATTTATTGATTACTAGTTAACGCCAGCAACTTTGTCCGCGTTAAATATCCCACGGGAACCGTATTTTTTTCCGGGATAAAACGTAGCCTGTGTTATTCGGATGTATAAGCTATATTACTAAAGTTTCATTCAGATTCATCCAGTAGTTTTTGCGTGATAGAGGAAGAAAAATCCACGCTTACTTTTGCATTTATAATAATAGTAAGAAGTAAGATTTATAAGTTGGATCAGTACTAAGTACCATATCTAAGATAATGATATAGCGGTATTCTGAATAAGGCAGGCTACAAGAATAATGTTGTTTAGTTTTTCTCAGAGGGTGAATTGAGACGAATTAAGACTAAATATGATTCGTTCATGTCTTAATTCGTTTCATGGATGTTCAGCGTAAGCATATGCCGTCATCCGGCAGAATCGAGTAGGTAGTGATATAAAGTTTAATATATATTCGTAGCATACTGCTAATATTATTATATACTTAGTATTAATTTGTAATAAAAACTTATCTTTTATTCTCTTTTATACCACGATGGCAAACAGACAGGTTTCCTGATGGTAACAGATCACTGTCTCATATAGACAACAAGGATGTAATAGTGAGTTGCCAGTCTTGAGAAATGTTGCCTCTTACGAAAAGTTACTCTACAAATCGGAGCACGACAAAAACGAGTATTGATATTATGGAGAAAAGAATAAATAAGACAGAGGTAACATTACGGGCGAATTATCGTAAAGCTCTACCACTAATCTCTTACGAGGCCTGGCAGGAAACCAGTGAGCCTATTCTGCACATGTGGCGAAAACCAACATATAGGCTTATTAAAACCAGTCAGAATATTTAAACAATAGCTACACGCAACCTGAGTTGAGTATTTTTACTCCCGAATGGTGGCGAAGTGGTCCTTCTGACTCAATTCCATGGTTATAACAGGCGTGGTAATAATATACTTAATGTATCATTATATAGGTATGATTTTAATGTTGAATGAATACATTTAAGGTGTAACAAAATGACATATTTAGGTTTATACGTCACAAAGAACACCGCTAGTTATGTAGTGCCAGACGAAGTACATAGCTTGCAGTGGTTTGGATCACGGGTCCGTCTAGAGGAAACTATGTTTTGTTATTTTGTATATGGTCACCTCAAAGGCCCGAATTTCTTCGGACTAAAAGCTAGTTTTGTACGCAATATGTATGTTAGATAAGCTAAGTGATCAAAGCTAAATGATTACTGATGTATTTTTATGATTATGATATTTCAGTTTTATTTATTCATTAATTTGATTGGTTTAAAATAAAAATAATGAATACCCAGTGCACGCACGTACTTACTACTATGTACCTAAAAGTTTACTACGGAAGAGTTGTCTCTGCCAACAATTTCTATAGTTGTTTTGGTTCATGAATGACTATTGCCAGATCTATTAGTCGGCACATTTAACCGAGATTGGCTACCTCGTATCAAAGATACTGCTAGTCGTCTTAGCAATGACGAGTATAAAACACTTATACTCGTTTAAAAGCTTGAATCATCCACCACAATGTGAAAGTAACATTTGGAACACATATGTCACCCAGTTATGCTTACCACACAAAGTATATGGGGAGTTGATAGGTTTGTATGTTCATATGAAATTGTTATTTTAAATCCAATAATATTCACTATAACACATGTGTTAGAACAACTACGAATGGAAGGAAAACATATTTAATGAATCTACTGTTAGACGATAAGTTTGTTACCTGTCATAATGTGACATGTAGCAAACTTATCGCCAAATCAAGCTCGAATGTCGTAACACTTAGCGCCGCCAGAAGCCGCGTCTTCTTTGATAACCAAGGAGATACACTATCACACAAAACGTTAATTAGAACGTATATTGGCTGGATCCAAAATGAAGCATTAATTTGTGGTCTCGCGATATCTTAAAATATAAATCAGTTGACTCGAGGGTCTTGTCTGTAATTATATTAATAAAGGAAATTACTGAGGCGTGTCGTTAAGGCGTAAATGACCCGTCTCGTTTCGACGGGGTCAATTAATGTTTGCATTATGGTTACTTTGACGTAATGTAAGGTGAAAACTATTGTCGCTCTTTCGATAAGGGAGAACTCATTGTAACCCATAAAACCCTCAGCTGGATATAGAGCACGGTAATTGTTCCGATTTGAAGGGATAGGTAGGAGTGTGTATCGCTGACGTTTATCTCGAACAATCCAGGAGATTCGTTTGCTTGTTTACAACATTCGTCGTACAAAAAAACATTATAAATGGTAATAATAAGATTCTTAATTCTTTGCATTATATACCCACTGTCCTTACCTAAAACTATCTCCAGTTATGTGTCTTGAAGCGTATAAAAAATATAAATTAGGTCTAAGTAAGATTCTTTGCTAATGGTTTTCTACATACCCGATTTATTTGTCGGATTCTGTTCTATCTGTTTGAAAGATGGATCTCGTTCACAGCCGGTCTCTTGTTCCCTGGAATAAAAGATTAAAGTATACATAAGATTAAAAAGTAAAGTATTTAAATAGCATAGGTAGGTAAACAAGTATACGAAATACCAATTGTTTTTTCAATAACTCGCTAAAGAGAGAATTCAACGTTAATTTCGAAATAATGGCAATTAATTTGTAAGCAACTAACGAATGAATATATAATGTTACGAAATAATAATAACTATAACAAAAAACACTGACTTCAAACATCGATTTCGAAACAAAAAGTGCCCTAAAAACTAAAATGGTCTGAGTATCTCATATTAAGCCCAAGCACGGCTAGGTTATGATGTTTTATTGCATAGATCCGGTGTGTAAATTCCAGCTTCACCACTAGTTAGGTTTTATTATTGAGGGTACTACTTTAAAGTACAATTTTATTCTTTAAAGTAGTACTTTAAAGAATAATTTTATTTAAAGCTTTATCGTGATCATCAAAGATGGATTTGGAGACTATAACATTTGAAACCAATTTGAGATCGCTTATTCATCTACCCTATAATTTCTATCGAGCATTTATAATTTAAAAGAAGTTTAATACAAAATTTTGACCCTTTCTTTTTAATCTAATTCGATGGCGTCTTTTTTTCACATTTAAATGGGACCAAACTGGATATATGAAATGCCAAACAAAAAAGAATTTTCCAAATTAGAATTCAGGCGTTTTTAAAAGAACTATACATCCGATTTATCTGAACTTGGACATACTAATACAATTCATATGCTGTGTTGTTCAAGGGCTTTGTATGAAGGATAGATCAATTCCTTGTCTGCCAGGCAGCTCGTAAGAGGCAAGCGAAGGATAAACGAATCATTATCATCGTGACTATGATGGTAGAGTACCTACTGCAAAGCCGATGACCTTGCGCAAGAGACTGAACTTCCTCTGCAGTGAGGTTGGCAACGTACCATTACCACCTAGACTGACTATAGGCGACGGTTATCTCTTAAATCGGGCAATCTATATATTAATAGTATAAGCCGATTTTTGTCCTAGTAATTATGGGACGATAGCTGCACGTAAAAAATCTGTTATTAAAAAGGCACCAGCGGTATATGTGCAGAAAAATAACGATTTAATTTATAAGAGCGAAAAAATACTGGCCGGTTTAGAGACGAGAAGTTTTGAACCCAGTAGAACGTCTTATTTATACTATAGAAAACAAAGGAGGTAACCAGTTGTGTGAGGTTCGTGATATTTGTCTGGTTTCGGACCGCGTTCAGTAAGCAAGCATCCATGTAAGGGATCCAGCGGAAAAATAAATATGTAAATATAAATTATTTTATCTTATCCATTTTTGTGAAGACAACTTATAAGAAACTTTATCATATTTTGTATTTACGAGTTTTCGGTGTGCGCAGTAATAAAAAGTGGTCTTAATCTAGGTTGAGTCTAAAACTTTATACATTTTATAGTATCGATCGAACAAGCTTCCAGAACGATAAGTCCTTGGACCTGTGTTCACCACACCCACACGTTAGATGTATGAAGGTACATCGTTTAACCTACAAAGGGGTCATTACGAATGTATTTACCCAATACTCCACTGCATCTTACGTTCAAATTTAAAAATATTGTTATTAATACTGGTAATATACAAATGTCTTTCTAGTGGTTAGTGTATTTGGCAAGAAAAACATCGATTGGAAATCGAAATCGATTTTTACAAGTGGGTCTATGTGATTATGTCAGTATTTTTTTGTATATTCCATGGCTTCTTAGTTTAGATATAGAACTTTGATATAGTCGAACAATATACGTTGAATTTATAATGATATTTTCTTCTTTTAAATCAATTAATATATAATTAATTCTGAGTGAATTTATTCTAAACAAATTTTCTATACATTTTCGTCAGTCGTATGGTGCCAGCCTAGAATATCACCACCTATCTTCTATCTCGTCGGTTGTAAAAGGCGATAAAAGATTGAAAGAAATTTCAAGAAGATGGGCAGCAACGTCCCGCCCTGTATTTTATATCTAACTGCGGCTAGTTTTTCATTTCTCCGAGAAAGTCGTATGCAAGAGCACCTTATATCCTGTTTTTTTCCTATGTTGGTTTGACTTTTCGTACTCTCCATCTCTTTCTTCCCTCTAGTTAAAACACTTATGACGACAATGTCAACATGCTCTGCCTGCTCCTTTAAGGCGTAAAGACAAAATATTCGTCGTTATTCGGTTATTTTTTATCTAAGAGGATCTCTCTCTCTCTCTCTCTCTAAGTATAAGACTCACCTATGATTTGTAAAAAAATGCACAAGAACGAATTTGAGGGCGAATCATCTTTGATAAACTTGAATATGGCACCACTCTGCACGAGGTACAAGTCGGCTACAGTTGACAGAAATTAGCAATCAAGTCCTGCTAAAAAGTGGTTTGAAAATACTACGGGATGTGCGTGGTAATCTTTACCCTGGATTGTGACAGCAGACTGCCATTCCATCCATCAGCCTACTGCTGTCCACTGCTTGACAAAGGTCTCCCCCAATCGACGCCACTCCATTGTAATGTAAATATTTATATAAATCATATTTATACATTATCATCGCACTCCCCTCGAGGGGGATGATACGATCACGTGCTACACCTACGACTAGGGGATGATATATACATAAGTCCCTGATACTTATTATGTTTTTAATTTTACACTTAGGTACTGATAATGCATACACATTTAACCCACCATTTTTTTGTGATCTTGTTCTTTAGGGACACATTCTGCTTTCACAACTTTTTACTTAAATCCATTATTCATCATATTTTTACGACTTACCATTCAACTAAACTTCCCATAATACTCTTGAGACTGCCATACATTCATTTGTCACAGTTAAACAGTTAAATTGGTCGTGGGAAGAAATCTGTCGCCAAGTTGTAATAAAATCTCTTTGGTATATTCTTTGTGTCTGGCTGGTTTCAAAACCATAATTAAACGTAGGTGTATAATATTGGATGCTATTTTAAAAATATATATAGTATTTTTGTTCACAATCCACTTTTTTTTACAAAAAAAGGATAAATGCAAAGCAATCTCCGATAAAAACAGTTTTGATTTGATATATAAAATTACTCGACATTTGGCTACAACAAGAGCTCACTGAGACCTAATGAACCACATGTTTTTGTTTGAAATTATCTTTTGATGATACATAATTAACCCAATCATTTTGTAGATATTGATAAATGGTGATGAAAAGTAGATCACATACGATAGGAATGTGCAAAAAAGATTTCGGTCAAAGGTCAGTCAAGCTCTACACCACAGATTGACGAAATTCTTATAAATACGCAATAAACACTGTTACGTGGGATTTGAAGAGCATCAATTATGGGGTTGGAAATAAGGACCTTTGGAAAAAGTATCTTGAATGTTATTAATATTAAAAATGCGAATGTAGTATAGCAGTAGGTACTTGTTATTAATCACGTCAGAACGTCTGAACAAAACTGAATGGATTCTGGCAAAGATATGACTATGGAACATCCGCTTCTTTTAATCAACAAAGAAATGTACGATGTCAAGGGATCGACAAGATTTTTTGTATAGTGTTGTGTTTGTAACAAAGGGTTCAGAAAAATGACATTTTGGAATCCTGTGGTGCAGTACAAAAAAAAACTTTTATTTAACCAGTGGGCTTGCATCTTATTTGTGTATAGCAATAAATAATTATATATACTGCTCAAGTTGCTACACTTTGCAAAACTAATCTCGAAATGTAATTTTGTAACTTCTAACACCGAAGGTACTTCATGCCTCGTACTGCCTCCGTATCTAACTTATTTTCATTATCCGCAATTATCTAAATTACGTATTAAGGATACGTATATCATATTTTTTAAAAGGTGTCGACGAGTAGCCGAAGGGCGGCAAAGACCAAATCTTATTACATGCATCTTCTGCCGGTTTGTCCCATGCTTTTATTAAAAGAACAATCGATTATAGAGAATTGAAGATGAGCCATCACAGGCCAGCAGTTTCGAGCGCATTTGCCAATGCAGCGGATTAAGATCTATATAAGCAACGCTTCAAAGTTATTTCTGATTAAAAAATTGGATCTCTAAGGACATTTATATGGGTAGTTATAAAGTATAAATAAACGTATTGTGGTATCTTGTTACCTTGAGTATTGTGAGTATATTTAACTTGAGGATAATTTTTCACATCGTTTATTTTTAAAAGAAGATCGACCATACAAGGTTCTTTGTTACTTCATCTTGCATAAAAGTTGTTTTTCGTGTGGAAAATTTACCTCATTGTTCAGTCACCGTAAATATAGCTTCTGAAACTCTCATCTCTTACAGAATACATTCATAAGTAATTAAATTAGGTAAATAAATATTTTATTTCTTTTGTTCGGAAGATTATATAATTTTTAACGAAAGATAAAATACTAAAATTGATATCCGTTTTGGAGTTTTTAATTTATTTAAACATACGTTCAATCCCCAGGCAGGGCACTAGTGACACGTATGTGCTAGTTAAACCCCTGCATAGACCTTCGGAGATATAAAAAATAAACAAATATATATCATCACGCTCATTATAACCGTAGGGGTAGGTAGAGGTAAAATTAGTACACACCAGTGGTGCCAGGATGTACTAGTAATACCCACGACAAGCCGATCATGACAGGTGACAAACCCGTCGCCATATGGGGCACACATTTCAATCCCAGGCAGTGAAAATTTTGCAGAAAATCCGAAATATATATTAAGTCAATCTAGAAAAAGGTCATTAAATAATCATACCGGGGATATTAGGCATGATGTTAATAATTCATCATTCAAGACGCGCACAATTCTTGTCTTTTTTGTGTCGTTCTAACGTAGCTTCTTTGTTTATTAAGCGATTTTGACGAGGATATAGGTGTATATCTCTTTGGATGGATTGATTGGTGTTTATATTATAAAGGTAACCTGTTTGTTTGTGTGTGAGGATATCACAGTCTAAAAATCAACCCCTCTTAATTAGCATTAGTATTTATTTGAAACTTTCGAGATACTCTTCATGTTGTATTACGAGTACCAAATTGTTATAAAAATAAATATTATTTTAGTAGGAAGTATAATGGGGGACTCTTGCTCAAAATAGTTTGGGAATTGTGTAAGAGTAATGTAAATAAAAACTTTTTTGTTCGTCCATCCTTTTTGTTATCTTTGCGTCGAGCTCGACAATACACGATTATATCTCCGATATATGAAATTATGAATATAACGTACATTACAGTTTGCGACACAATTTTTTACTACCACAACTGTTACGACCTTTATAATAAAGGTCATAGATCATGAAGTTTAATAAATCAAATAATATTTCATTATGGTGCAATCAGCCCTCAAAATTGGTTCAAATATGTGCTTTCGTGATTTAGCCTAGCATTATATTATTAGAATTGGTTTGTTAGAAAATTTCCAACGTCGATCACACGATTGTTGAATTCGAACTCTTGTATAAAATGTGTAGTATCCGGCGATAGTCAGAATAATTCTGATAATTTCAATGCCAATATGTTCCGTCGGATTTTATTTGCTGATTTGTAGATAATTTCGAAATTCCATTTTCGTTAATAATTACCCTGCGATTTTAAATCAACAATCTATTTAATCTAGAATATGGACGTAATCCTTACAAAAGAAATTGTAATCGAAAAGTTTTTAAATTTTCTTCTTCTTTTATTAAAGATAAAACATCTACATACATCTATAAGAATCACACACCGATCTTCCTATAAGAAGTAGAGTCGTAGACTATACGAGTAAGAGCAAGACAGAGAATAGATGCATTCGTTATTGGTTGCTGGAGGTGAGTACTCCGATTAACTGGAACGGCCAAACGCACAAATGTGTGTATTCTCATCTAACTCGGCATTAAGATCTGACTGTCCATTAAGATCCACGTCATGTCTGCAACGCATGCTCTTGAATTTCGGCCACATAATGATAACAGAGAATGGGAACCTCGAAAAATTGATTATAGTTGGTAATATTGAATGGAAGCTAGCATGAGGCCGTTTGCCAACAACGGTCTGATCAAGTGAAAGGTCTGAACATCTTTGTCAAGGTTACATCAGTTGATGAGGGCTACTACAGATCGGGAACAATGGAGACAATCATCCATCAAAATGGTTCCAATGACCACCATCCTCAGTAATGAGGGACCGATAGAAGAGAGACAAGCAGATGCCTATATACACAAAAGGTGCTAATGGTGCTTTGCTAGTTTTGAGATTAGGGTGTCGAATCTCTTGATATAGTGTAATACCTTGACCTCCAAAGCGGAACAAGGCAGGCATAAGTAAAATGGCCGTACTAATCAGGGCATGTTATTGCTGAACTTTACTCCCTTGTAGTTACAATGTTTATAACTTGTTTGTCTCTCACGAGCTGCCTGATAGGTCGGCAGTTGGCCTAATCTTAACACAAATCCCAGATCAAAGAAGGGTTACTTAAGTTATCATTTAATGTGAAGGTGTGTTGACGCCCATAATTTATGATGTAAATTGTTAACACTCAACATGAAAAATCGAGCAATATGGATAACACGATAAATATTAAACTATTCTTGTGTTATCTGTCAGTAACAATATGGGTATTATATAATATAATAGAGGAGGCTAGCATATTAAGACAGTCACAGTTAAAAACAAACAAAAGGTAATCGAACTGATCATAAACTTTGATCACATTACAAAATTATCATGGACACAGTAGATAAAGAACGTTATTTTTTAAACTATTATATAAAATCCTTTCAGTTACTAAAATATTCTTTTGAAGGAGTCTCTTAAATAATGATATACTAATTGAAAAAATAAAGTTAGCAGGTAGTAAACTTAGTCACCT
>DVZW01000131.1:0-12653 GCA_018237805.1 Mesosemia grandis
CTAAAAAACTCAATATACCATTTTTTCGCCCGACCCGGGATTCAATTCCAGGACCTCCTGCATCTTAGGCTGACACCGGTACCGCTATCCAACGAGGTGATATAGACAGCTATTAATCTCATACATTGGCCAATTCTCACGCTCGGCCCTCACGTAGTAATCTGATTATTCGCGGATATTGCGTCAAACAATTTAACACTGTTATATCACGTTATACGTTTACTCATAACTTTAGTATTCAAGTAAGAATACGTTACGAATGTTAGTTCACTGATTAAAATATATATAACCTGGTTTATATAACTAAATCTATCTACAAGCCATGCTGATTTAATTTTGTAAGAATATTCTATCTTTATTACCTTTAAATAGCTAAACGGGAGAAACAGCTTCATAAAAATTTTGCTGCCAGATAATTCACATGCTCGAGACGGATAGTCTACATTTCACACGAGGAAAATATATTCGTACGGGAAATACAGAGCTAGTAACAATATCAATAGGCAGTAATTAACAGGCCAGTCCCTCATTTAATGTAGGATTATTATAGTCATGACTCCAGAGAACCAGTAATCCACCAAAGTTGCTAAGGTTCCTGGCGGTGGCTAACGACGCTGAAATAAATGCGATAAATATTATCACGTCCATTATCCCCAAAGGGGTAAACAGTGAAACCCACCCACGATTAGGCGATGAGATAAAAGTCCCATGAATAATTTAATTAAACCTGGTAATCGAACCTTAGACCAGCATCGATACCGACACCAGTATCTCTAGACCAAGGACGCGATCAATGCATCAAATATTGGAGCGGAAATAAATAACAGAAATAAATAATTATAAATCTTCGTTGACAGCAAGGATTAACAAATTATTATTGTATGTCTAAAGCAAACGTGGATATAGAGCGGTACTCGATACCATGGGAAAGCACGACATGCTTAATTGGTCGAAGTCAAGAGTCAACCAAACTTGTGATGTGATGAATGTTGAAAAAGCGAAACCGCTCTATGTGAATATTTGATGTTTGGTGCTCTAATTTCTTAGCTTCTTCCAAGTGGGATGGCATCATAATATAATAATAATAATAATTAAAAAAATATTAAACTAAATTTCTTTACTAAATTGAAATACACATAAAAAAACGTCAATCCTAAGTTAGTTTCCGAGTTCATAGGAGAAACATCGCGACACATTTTACATAAATAATACACACGACGAAGACTCTAAAATGCATGTTTATAAAAGAATTTGCTCGATAATATTAATATGTGAAAGAACTTCTTTCTATTGACCTTCCCGTTATTCTTAACGAATACCAAGATGTTCTTGACGTCTTTCCATAATAGGACAAGTCCGGTCTAGTCAGGTTGTATAACAACAGTCAATCGCGTAAACGGTAAAAAGGTTTTTATTAAGTACCATTCAATGTTTCGCTGAAACCTGTGTTTCATTGCAAATAAGGCATTATTTCACGTAATTGGATTGCCGATGAAATTATTGGCAAATATGAAGAACAAACGTTAATATTTGAAATTCCTTAAGGGGCAGTTAAACTGTTTCTGATTAAAAATGTGTGTACTTATGTACGTAAGTAAGAAGTTATACTTCTTAGGTTTAAGATAACAACAATAACTAAACAATTCATTCTGTGCGCCACAATTACGAAAAAAAATAATTATGTAAACAAATAAAAAAATACCTATCGAAAATTAACCTCAATTCTGTGAAGGTACTTCAAAAGTTTTTTTAATAAAAGCATAATGGCTACTATGGTATGTGAATATAGTCGTCAGCCAAATTCATCACATCGTTTTTTTGGATGTCGGCGTACGTGCGCGTCGTTAAAAATTCACTCTCATTTTTTTTACTGCAATATAATTGTGCAATCTATAGCGTCACATAATCTATAGCGTCACATAATAGCTTGGAAAATTGGATGGAAGAATGAGACCGAAGCAAATACATTTGAATACTTAACCATTCTAAGTGATCTTGATATTTGATTTGATTTGAGAAAGATATTTTAATACATGATTTATTTTATGATATCTTTAACGGGTAGGCAAAAAAAAATTAGTCTGATTACTGCTGGCGGACAACATTTAATTTGATTTCCATAGAACCTTATTTGTATTGTTTTTATATAAATACCCTTGTTTGAATAGTGGTATCGGCATCAGTATAAGAACTACGAGGTCCTGGGTTCAATTCCCGGGTTCAGGCCAAATAGAAAAGGATCAAGAAATCTGAAAAATCTCATAAAACATGATATTTTTCAGAATTTCTAAATAAAAATTTGGATTTTCTGAAAAAAATTCATTGCCCGGGACTGGAATATGTGCCCGATATGGCGACAGGCTTGTCACCTGTCACTTCATCTGACTTAATATCATCGGTAAGATGAACCGTCGAACTGATAAGATGTACCGTCGTAACAAAATTCAGCTCGTCATTCAATTCAACAAAAACAAAATATGACTGTATTTGCATATACTCAAACACAAGGCCTAATCACTTTTGTCGTCGAATGTACATCTGGTGTTGTTTATAGTATTGCAGAAATTTATTTCATTTCCATCATAATAGGTTGTAGGTACGTCGCATCCGCTTTAAAATTTTGTTTTTATCGTGATATTAAACAATAACTTAGTAGCTGTGTACGTGTCTGTCCATAATTAGATCAATTTCGCTTTATTTTTTCCCACCGCTGTAACTTCTGTACAGAATCAACACCAGCAACCGTGTGATGACACAGCTTGAATTCAGAAGACTCAGGGAAAAGCTAAGCTGTCTTGGGACCCAAAACGATTTAACAGAAATATTAGGAGTAGGAAAAAATAGTTGGTTATAGGATTTGAATACAAATGGATGTTGAATTAAATAACGCTACCGAACTTTTAACAAATTGTTATTGTGATTATTTAAGGCATTCTTCCATCTTTATCCCAACCTCTTGATAAGAGTCCGGTCTGGTTTATGTGGAATCTTTATTTCTTATATGAACGGGATATTGACAATTTACTTTTTATTTATATGATTTTAAACTTAAATAGTCGCAAAATTCTAACATTATTACTTATTTAAACGGGATACTCACGATATATTTATTATCATTGAATAGGGATATTTTAAGTTATATCGATTGTGGTCACCGCGAGACTGTCTTACTTTTTATTATTGATAAGATATTTCAATCCAGTTACATACGTATCTTGGCACGACCAAGGCGATATCTTAGGATTATGCGGCGATATTAAATTCGAACAATCGGTCTACTGAAACAATTAAAGTGATCGTGTTGTTTGCTCTACTACTGCTCTATTTTTCTTTCCAATTTCGGATCGAGCTTTTGTAGAAATTTGCTATTTCATATATAGATGGTCTTTTTACCTTCCGTCGCCGTATTCAATTGTTCATGTTCATGTTGAATTCAACATGTAACACGTAAAACACCAACTAATTGGAGCCTTTAAATTACCTGGAACAAAACATAACATAATTAGTTATACCTCAGTTTTCCGAAAAAGTTGTGTTTTAGAACAATATTCCAATTCACTTTTATCCTATCGCTGTTTGTCCCTTCCTTTGCTTTTCCTCTATATGTAATGGTAATGACGACGATTCATCACACTTCACGGCGGCGTTTCTACGGGGTGTATTCGTGTACTACGGAAACTAGGTCTCTGTATTTTCCTTTAGGGGACAATGACTGCCGACTGAATAGCGCTGACTTGAGGATTCTAGATATCCAAGGTAATTGGATGAAACCGTAATAGAAACATAGTAATAAGATAAAAAACATAAATAAATATTCCCTAAAGGGGTAGTAGTTGAAACTAGTATACACGTACCACTAGATTAATATCATCGGCTAATTGGGGATGTACACCCCCAATTAGCCGATGATATTAAGTACCATGATATTGATGTTACAGGTGATAAGCCTATTGCCATATCCGCAATTCCCTGCGGATATGGAGGATATCCTTCGGGGATAATGGAGGCGGTATTTTATTTATTCAGATTAACATTTTTTTTGCCTGAGCTATGACTTAAACTCAGTCGTCGGTCGGGCGCCTGACCTACACCGGTATCGCAAGACCGTGTAAGCGATGAAATCTTTTAATTATTATTGGCGAAATTAGTCAACTTATGAACATTGGGCAGTGGTCAGTTATCAAGCTTAATTACTAGTTATAAAACTCGTTCGTTTACGGATAGTGATCAAATGTTTACATAGTTACTACATAATATGCAATGAGAAAAATGTACACTGGGATGCAATTAGATATCAAATTTAAGCTAATGCTGGAAGGCGATTCAATTTGTGCCCAAGTGTTAACCGTATTAATAACAGCACATCGTCCGCGTCTCCTAATATCGAACAGCCCTCGAGCAAAACCTGTAAGAAGTAATCGTCAAAACCCATGTTCCCGAAGTACGGCGACAGTTCTGAAGGTACTTTGGAAGGTTCTGGGCAGCCTTGAGTTTGTTGAATTGTATATATTTGGTATATATTTGAGAAACAACCCTTTATTTTTAATGCAAAATCGTAGGCATAATCTAATACAGCGCTTCCCAAACTTATTTGTACTGTGACGCCCTTGAACCTTTGCCATTTTATTACGATGCCTTATTAATAAGGCGAATGATATACGAAATATTTATAGATTATTTGCGAAATTAGTCAGCTTATGAACATTGGTCAGTGGTCAGTTATCAAGCTTAATTGCTAGTCACAAAACTCGTTTGTTTACGGAGGGTGATCAAATGTTTACTTACTACACATGCAATGAGAAAAATGTAAACTAGAGTAGGGTCACCCACGCTACGCCATGTGTGGTCATTCAACTTTGCTTTTCTAGTTAGACAATACTCTTGCAAGCTGATAACAGTCTCCAGTAATGCGAGTTTTAGGGTTAAACAAATGATTAATGCAAACATATTTAATGTGAATGTCAAACATTTCTGTTGGCTTATCCTTGTTTCAAATAGCAATGAAGCAACGAATATTATCTATTTTTTTGTATCCCTTTTTACAAAAATCACGCGGATAAAGGACTATGAAATTTGGTACAATTAAAGTTTATATGAAGGAGTTCATATATTTATATAATAATATTTAAAAAATACAATAAATCCTTAATGAGACATAACACACACTACCATGTGTTTGACACACACACACGCAAGTATGTATACACAATTATAGTGGTAACAATCTATTGTCGAGGACTTCGACAATTGAATGTTAATGTTGTTCGACCTTACAATTAAAGTGAATTATGATGGAGTTTCGATCGCTTGAACAACGGGATGGGAACTAATTATAGTATTAACATGTTATTTGATCATATGCAAATATTTACCAGACTGAAGTAGGGCTATGTTTATCAAGCGTATGTATGTACGTCCATTTCTTTGGCTCGTCCTACACCTCAAACGGCTGGACGGCTTTTGACATATGAGATACCATTGGATTCGTCAGAATTGTAGGAGTGACATCGGCTATATCAAAATGGCGCCCCCAATTGGGAAAAGGTTTTGTAGTGAGATCTTTTGTTCTCGTGTTTAATACTTGCTTGTTTCTTTCTCATTCTCCCATAAAAAGGCGGTTACTACATTTCTTCACCCCTTAGTAACGTCAACGTGACGGTTGCTGAGCGTCGTCGCCGTCATTAGATTTTATAATGAATAATAAAATAACTGGTACAAAAATTTTTACTATAACGGTACCGCCATAATAGTTTCCCACATTTCCGCGAGCACTTTCGATTTGAATATTAAATGCTTTTTAACACCAAGACTTTATAAACTAAATGTGAACGTGTGAAATATAATCTTAGAGACAATATAAAGTATAAATATTTGGGTTAGTTACTGGTTTTGCGAATCTTAGTCCCGTTAGCTTACGTCTTAAGCTGCATTTCGGAAATCGCCTTTTTTGTCTAATGATATTTTTTATCTCATAGGAAAGGAAACAAGCTTATTGATCGCCCGTATGAGATAACCATCGCCGATATACTCAAGATGTTAATGGTGCGTTAACTTTGAGTCAGGGATGATATGACCCTTGCGTAACTATGCTACTTTACTCTCCAAGCGGGAACACGACAATGGCAAGCGCTGACATTATTGCGGCAGGAATAAGTAAGACGGTGGTACCAATAGATCATCGCATAAGTCTACCAGTAGCCACGATGACAGTGACTTGTAAAACCTTTAATTAATTGTTAAGTTGATAGAGTAAATGTGCTGGTCTGTGGTACAACATGTACAATGTACAACATGTCTAACATTACAATATATTACGTGTACTCACGTCCTTTCTTACATAGGTGTTACGTCTGATTACATCATTTTATTATGATAGTCAGACGATGTTCACCACCCGTCCTGTCATTTCTTTGGGATTGGAATTCATGATCCGTGAAAACGTAGTATTTCCTACCACTTTTTGGCATAATGTGCGTAATGATATGTGTACATGGACCCTGTAGGCCAACGACATATGATCTATACCAGTGATTCCCAAAGTGGATTCCCCGAAACCTAGGGGTTCCGTAGAATAATAATCAGGGTTCCGCCTAAATTACAACTTACAAATATTATTTTGAAACTTACAATTTTATTGTGATGAGAAGAACTGATTATTTTATGTAAGTTGGTAAGTAATTAATTAGGTGTAGCCCTGAGGATGCTTTAAATACGAAACTGGTTGGTTTCAGACTAGAAATAAATGAAGTGAAATAGTACAAGTGCAATAAAATAAATTATTTGGGAAGAATTCATCCCGTACTGTGACACAGCAGCGTAATTGGTCACAGACAACATAGGTACGTTTTCCTTAAACACATTATATTTAAAAAAAAAAATTGTTCTTATATAAAATCCAGTGATGATTTATTATCATTTGGTATGGGGTTCCATAAAAACTTGGTGGTATTCCGTTATATTTACAGTGTAGGAACCCTGATACATCAATGCCGTTTCAATTCCTAGAAAGTCTTAGACGTTCAGAAATGAATCAGGATTCAGACATAGGGTCACTGACACACTCATTCGTCTATGTGTTATCGAGTGAATTCCTTTAATATATTAACATTCAAGTCCAAAACGGCGTAGTGGCTGAGTCATACAAATTAGCTAGAGTTACATGTGCGGTTTATCGAAAATTTTCTATACAACAAGATGACCGGGCAAATGTCGTTTTTCGATATAAATTTTTCCAGAGAATTTTTGGTAGACATTTAAAAAAACAGTTATATAGTTAGTAGCGACTGGTTGGTCACCTGTCACATGATGGGACTTAACATCATCGGCTATTTGTGGTTACACCAGCAGCGCTAGTGTGTACTAGTTTCACCTCTGTCTACCCACTCGGGAATAATAAACGTGATGATATATTTTTTAAATATTTAAGGACTAATTATACCAGTTGATCTAACCACAAATTAAGCGAATGATGTGCTCATGACATGGGTGTAAGTCAACGTTACAAATACATAGAAATAAATATATAAATACATAAATTAGATTTAATAAACAACCTTACTAGGCATACAGACATTTAAGTCCATAACACAAATGTCTGCTCCGTCGGGAATGGAACTCGAGTTTCGAAGGCATGCATAATAACCACTCAACCAACTGCTGCAAAAAGTCTATACCATTCTTGAATCCAATAGAATCCTTATGGACTTTATAAAAATCATCAAAATCGGTCCACCCGTTTAGGTGAAGTTTAGTCACATACGCACGCAGAGAAGACTTTTATATGTAAGAATGTTCTATCCGTATATTTTTTAAATTACAGAAAAGAAATAAATAAATATCATCACGTACATTCTCTTCGAAGGGGTTGACAGAGGTGAAACTGTTACACACCAGCGGCGCTAGTATATCCAGGACTAGCCGGTAATATTAAGTCGGGGACTATTATCGGGAACATACTCCCATCAGTCCCGGGCAGTTTTTCAGTAAGATCATTAAACTATTTTTTAGCCCGACTTGGGATTTATATCCGGGACCTCGGGCATCTAAACAACACTAGTACCACTATATCAATTACTATTTGATTCGTGTGAAAAAGGTCTGAAAAATAACATATTAAAATTGTAGATCGGTTTTAAAAATATTGGACTCAGAATGGCAAGTGAAATCACCACAATAATCACATATATATGTTATGATTATTTTTATATGTTCCTTTTCAGACCTTTTTCCTTTTCTTATTGAGACTGTTAACGAATCCATTAATTTGGGTCGATTATAAGCTAAAGTGGCAATGGGCAGGCCACGTTGCTCAAAGGACTGACAACCGTTGCGGACAAAGGACCGAGGTCCTTGGCGACCACGCCTCGGCAAAAGGAGGTTGCCCTCCTACCAGGTGGACTGATGACCTGAAGAAGACGGCGGGAAACCGCTGGATTCAAAATGCACAGGATCGGGTGGAGTGGCGTCGATTAGGGGAGGCCTTTGTCTAGCAGTGGACAGCAGTAGGCTGAAGGATGGATATTTTTTTGTTAATTGTGTCAAAATGACTTAACTTTTATTACTTTTAAGTATATCTTTTATAAGTGCGTAAGAGTAATTACTTGATAAATCTAATTTATCCGAGATCAATGATTACGTAATATTCTACCTTATTGCTATGAACTTGCTTTGGCGAATGAATGAGTTTAGTTTATACAGCGTCACCTTAATCTTATGTATATTTCCTTGTAGGTTTCGTCTTGCATGTATTCGTTTTAATCTAGTCTTTCATGTATTATCATGACAGTTTATCAACGATTAAAAATAAATTCTTTAGTTGACTGACTCAATAAGAAAATGTGTATGTAAATGTGTGCATGTATGTGTATGTGTATATGTGTGTGTATGTGTATATATATATAAAAAATATTAAAAAAATAAAAATGTTATCTTATGTTGTCTTAATGTATTAAGTTTAATTATAAATTACCTTTACTTCAAATTGTTTGTATTGTTTTAAAATTCACAGTTTTTAAAATATTGTTATTTTCATTGTAGTTTCTTAATAACTTTTGTCACCTGTTTTACTGAGTTCTTTTTATTATTTCATGCTGTCTTCACACTTAATTGCAATGGCATTTTACTGTTATCATTCTTTTCTATTCTTTAATGCATGTTTTGATGTACATTGTGTGAGTGTTCAAATAAATAAATAAAAATAAATAAATATATATAACACAAAGATCTGACTGACTGATCTGTTAACGCCCAGCATGTAGATAGGCATCTGCTAAGAAACTACTTTGGAAATTCAAACTCTAAGGGAGTGAAATAAGGGGGTAAAATTTTTAAGGGAATTTCTTATAAAAATCAAAGTACACGAGGACGAAATCGCGGGCGTTAGCTAGTTAAATATATTACGCTCCCGCTAGTGACACCAGGTGACAACGGGATGATTTAGATCTAAAGAATGAAATATGATATAAACGGGCGAGTCTTATACAATCACATGTTTTAATGAACTTAATATAGTAGATTTTTAAGATTGTGATTAGTTGTAATTCTTTAAAAAATTACTCTACTGAATCACCCAGTTTCAATATTAAAAAATTGGCTATGAATTCACACACTAAAATAGGTGTATTCGTAAATTTTCCGAACATGAAAATATCTCGTGCCAAATCACTAGCTACAAGAATTCTGCCAAGTTTTATTCAATATATCTGTAAGAAAATATTCTTGTTTGCCTAAAAAATTTCAATCCTGTTTCAATAATACCGAGAGTAATATCGTTACTCTCTTTAAATTATTGATGAAAATTCTTTCTTCAGAGAGTATTACCGGGCAACCGATGTTAAATCTTTAACATCGCTTTTGTCAATCGCTTTACCCAAAAATAGCAAATAAGCCATCATATAATCATGTCCTCAGGAATTATTTGGTTTAATCTCTGCCGCTGAAATGTGCTATCGAACATCACGTCACATTATAATTCCATCCTCTTCACCTCAATGTCTAGAAATCCTTATGTGTACAATTTTTGTCTCGCACAACTGCAGTATTTGCTTTGAAACAATCTGTCAGAGCTTCATATTTGTGACAAAGTGTGACGGAGTTTATGTATAGATACAGAATCTATATATTAATTATATATAGATTATTACATATTGATACGTTAAGAGAAAAATCGCACCGCAAAAATCTATGAATAATATACATATTAAATTAAAATCTTATCTTATTAATTACTAAACTTAAGCCAGCTTTATGTCACATTGTTGCACAGATAACATTACGGTAAAGTATGTTTTGAATATTTAAATTTAATAATAAAATGTTCGTCTTATTCATTTCCTCTGTGTTGCAACGTCCATTTTATTCTCGTGCAAGTTAGCCATTTACTATCGACTTACTTTAACGCTGATATGCTACTGGGTACTACAGTTTATAGTCTTTGCATCTGTGTGTTGTGCTAGCAAATACTTTTATTGGCATGAATGACTACATAAAGTTCCAGTTATAACTAGTTCTTGAAATAAAATTCAACATTACAGAAACTCTTAAGATTCCTTTTTAAAAAAGAGATAAATCTTAATCAGAAATCAATAAAAACTATTAACAATTTAGAAATTAAGGTATTCAATTAATGTGAAGAAGTCAGCTACGTTCCAGCTTAGCATCTCGTGAGAGGCGAGCGAAGGTTTTATTTGGTGTTAGAGCTAAGGACTCGCCAGGAACTAAATCATACCGCAATTAAATCAGTGTTTGTCATTGTCATATTTCAAATCGGAGAGTTTTGCTAAATTGTTCCTATTTTTTAAACAATAACGGTGTACCATCGAATGAAATTTATAGATACGGCAATCAAGACATGAAGGATGAAATGATGGGCAGACTATGCTGGCCATATTGCTCAAAGAACTGAAGTCTATTAGCTAATAAATAAATATATAGGACAACTTACACGCAATGATCTAACCCCTAACTAAGCAAATTATTTGCTTGTGATATAGGTGTCAGTCAATGATATCAATATATAGTATACATATATAAATACAGAAACAAATATATAAAACATTCAAACACAGAAATACAGACATTTATTTTCATCATGACATTTATGGTCGGCGCCATTAGGCGTATACGCTAACCACTCGACCGATGGTCGAATATTCGGTCGGAAATTAGCTGGCAGAAAGTTCTAGAAAAGTTCTAGAAAACTTTTAAACCTTTGTAGGCTGCTCACCTCTCGATTGTCTTTTTGATGGGATTGAAAACAGAACTAATACAATTGTTTCTAAACCCTTTATACTCAAACGTTTCTTTTTTTAATTTTTAGTCATTTTATTTTATTCTTTTGTATATTGTAATATGTTTTGGTTTTATTTCTACTTGAAGTTTGTCGTATATATTTTTCTGTAAATTGAGTTGATGCATATTAAAAAACATAATAAAGAAAAATTAAAAATAATCAAACAGTAAACATAACCCTAAATTATTTCCATAAAACAGAATATTATATCTAATCTAGACAAAGAAAGGTCAGGCGAAACGCGGGTCGAAATATTAAAAGATTATGTCCGAAATAACAAGAAAAAGCAATATGTTTAATTTGGATTTGGCGTTGAATCTCTTGTGGCTTGGATTTTATAAGAAAATGGAATACGAAAGATAAAAAACGTTGGTATAACAATATGAATATATTATTAAGGCAATGTTGAAATATCAAAATTTATTACGAATAAGATGTTTTAAATGCAATTAAAATTACACTCTATAACTTTTATTTTAGCAAGACAAATGTTAATAAATGAATTTCGTTACGCCTGTTAGCCTGCAAAGGGTGAGCACAGGTGCGAGTTAACACTAAAAAGCTATTAGTGCACCCACGGTTAGCCGATGATACTTAATTCCCATTATAAGACAGGTGGTCAGCCTCTCACCATAACTGACATCACATTACATATATATCAGGCAGTTCAGTTTTATGAAAAACTGTAATGATTTATTAACCAATTATCCAACCTGGGGATTGATTGATTGTAGCTTTTTAATATTTATCATCACCAACATTCAAAAAGGGGAGGTTCTCAACTCGACTATAAATAATATTATGTTTTTATGTATATTACGCTACGCACCAATTTAAATGATTATTTTTATGTCATGTTCAGTGTTTCCATATACATTCGAAAGTCGGTTTTTGTTTTGGCGTGTAAAAATAATTATTAATTCCGGTGATAGTCCAGGTTTCTATTGAAGAATAGACTATCTGCTTCCTTGATTAAGCAATTCACCACCATTGCGATAACTTGGTGGTAGATTTCTGCGATGACTCGATATTTGATGATTATATGATTGATACTGTAGAGATTTTCCCAAATAAATTATATAGGCATAGAGCAGGCAGGATTCGAACGGATGCCATGACAAGAAAGTTCTAGGCTAGCTTCAGAAATGGAAAATGATATAAGCACTACCTGTGCGTATACACTTTTATACGTATACGCTATTGCGGTTCTCTTCACTGACAATATTATTAATATGTAACAGGTGTCTAACCTCTTTCTGATACTTTTAGTCGAACTACTTTTTTTTAAGTAGTTCGATTAAGAAAGAAGGAATTCGCGTTAAAAATTAATAATATTGTAAACCTCTGCAGGTTTGATAAAAAA
>DVZW01000132.1:0-12645 GCA_018237805.1 Mesosemia grandis
GGAGGCTATTTTTTTTGCGGGCGACCCACTAGTGGTATATAATGTATAGTTAATTCATATACATACAGTTCAAAACTCGCTTGCTTTATATGTGCGTATTATTTTGTGTGTCAGTGGGTTCGTGGAGATGGTGGTGAAGCATGTGCCGTCACCGCTGGGAGGTGCGCCACGTAAAGCTGGCCACGCACTCCGAGCGCCGGGCGGCGAGGCCGAGGGCGGAGCGCTAGCTGCACGCGCGCGTGCTTGCGATCCCTCCGCGCCATTGCTGGCCCATACCACCAAGATGTACCCCACTGACGATTGCAGTTTCTTCTTGGTAAGTTCTTCTAGTTGCCAGCATAATTAAAATTGTTAGATTCGCGCGAATTGATCGGATCCACAGAACTGACCAATACAGTGGAAGGGCATGTAGACGGATGCCTTGTGGGACCAGAAAGGTTCACTATCTTATGTTTAAGCTTAAATTAATTTGTAGTATAACGTTGTTTATTCGAATTTTTGTATTCGAAGCGTATTGAGTTTTTTCATAGTGGTTCTGCTACATATTCCGACGTATGCTACTTCTATAGTGTATAATGTTCTGTGATCGAACCCTAAAGTTCTTTTAAGTTATGGATGTTGGTCAACAATACTATTATATCTTACTACAAACTGGAATAGTCTAATGATTAGACTAATAAATATTGGTTAGACTATATTTTCCTAGGTGTAAGGTGTAAGTAAAGCGTGGATATGCAGACGGGATAGGTGGTGAGGTGAATCTCGTATTCTTTATTGTAACGGTAAGACTGGCCAGGTTAGGTTAGTATAAAATTGGTATATTATAGTAAAATCATTATCTATGTTCAGGTTTTAGCGCGTATCATGTCTGGTACATTGTACGCGGGCCAGACCGTCCGTGTTCTGGGTGAAAACTACAGTGCACAGGATGAAGAAGACTCGCGAGTCATGACTGTCGGCCGCCTGTGGATATACGAGGCGCGATATAAGGTACGTCATCACCTGATCACAGTAACAAATTTGATCTACGTTTCTTCTTAGATATCTTTAATATTATAGAGCTTCCCTGATTAATTAGCTTCTGAAGTTGACGCAATCTAAAACGAAACATAGCAAACCTCAAGGAAATAAGTTGAATGTCGAAACGTTTCAAAAATAGAATTGAAGTGCGTCAATCTCAGAGTAATAATTGATCTAAGATAAATTGGGTTTACCAAGTAGTCATAACTGTCACGCTCTTACCGAAATATTTCTTAAAAGAAATAAAAGTTAAGCCATTTTTATAAAATGTACAAAATCTCAATGACACAGTTTTTCAAAAAAAAGTTCAAGCAAAATTAGTGGATTGAAGAAGGTAAGGAAAAGGGGCTATAAAATAACATATTATAATTGTATATCGGTAATGCAAACAGTGTACTCAGAATGTAAAGTGAGTGCACACTATTTGGGGTGCGTCCCCCTAAGTGAATGTTTAATCTGTTGGAACAGAATCTTACCTGGGCATACACAGAGACATTGCGTCTGCCAGCATGAGAGGAAAGAATGCCTAGCCAGATGTCTATAGAGTACAAAGGCCAGCCGTAAGCGTCCACAATCAGGTCAATTCAAAAGTTCCTGACTGTGGACACCCAGAAGGAGATTCTTCATCAACGCGAGTAATTTTAATTTTGCACTACCATAACTTCGGGGAGGAGGAGGTTAGATTTACCTCCGGGACTCTCCCCACAAAACGTAAGATGCGGCATCATCGTGTCAGTATATGGGATTATTCAGAGTCCATAAATAATTTCGATTTTTTGGTAGGTGGAGTTAAACCGAGTTCCTGCTGGTTGTTGGGCGCTAATAGAGGGTATAGACCAGCCCATCGTAAAGACGTGTACACTGGTAGCCGCAGATGACTCTGAAGAACTGTACACGTACAAACCGTTGCGATTCAATACACAGGCTGTGGTTAAAATTGCGGTGGAGCCAGTTAATCCATCCGAGTTGCCAAAGATGTTGGACGGGCTTAGAAAGGTACCTATAAGAATATTATTAAAATTTAATGGGTTATTACCGTGGTTTATTTGTGGATTCACTTTCCGATAATTTGGCAGCGCCATGATCCGTGATCATAAACTGGAGTTCATCATAGTAAGAACCCTTAAGATATTAATAATAGGCTTATTTTACTATAATATTATGATAATATCCGCGATAGTTTAAAAGTGTATATTATTTACAAGAACTATTCTAGTTATTGCTAATGTGTGAGTTCTTATTAAAAAATGCGGGTATGCTATATATCTGGTCAAACCTGAAAGGTGGTGAAATGTTGGATCTAGCAGTAGCGGTGTAATTTAAGGAAAATTGGTCATACTCCAATGGCTTCAATCTATACATTGCTTTCTTGATGGACGATGTAACCACTATCAAACCATGATGTGAGCTAATATTGAATATCTAATTTCAAGAATTAGGACCAACTTGATTACATTATTTTGAAGTACATTTTACTGAAGTAAACTGCCCCATTTTGAAATTTCACAACATATTTTGTCAAATGTCTATAATATAACCTAATGTCCCAGTCGCTTATGAGTCGGAAAGTCTAAACCAGGGTTTCTCAAAATGGGGTATGGGTACTACTGGGGGGTACGCTATTGAGTAATAGGGGGTACGCCAAAAAAATTACGTAATGAGGGCTGTTAAGTTATCCAATACCCGGTGTTTGAAATATAAAATGGCGGGTAAGTTATTTTTTAAATTATCCTATTTAATTTATGTCTTTATTTGTTTTATCTAATACTATACATATTAAGTATCTTAGCTTTTGTGTATTATTTTTCAATAAAATGGCTACCCATAGTCCATATTTATTAAGGGGCTCACTGTAGTCTTTACAGTCTAAGGGTACGTGGAACAATAAGATTGAGAAACCCTGGTCTAAACAATTTGGTATTGTACTGTTATGACGGGAACCTTGAAATTGAGGTCCTTTGGTTCCTTTATATTCACCATCACGTATCTATATCTAGTATCTATATCTAGTTC
Organism: Mesosemia grandis; assembly: GCA_018237805.1. Taxonomy (NCBI): domain Eukaryota; kingdom Metazoa; phylum Arthropoda; class Insecta; order Lepidoptera; family Riodinidae; genus Mesosemia; species Mesosemia grandis. The sequence goes on from DVZW01000132.1 coordinate 3,034, forward strand.
TATATAGAGAGCACGGCCAACTAGCGGAGTCCTCAGAAAAGTGTTTTAATCACAATCCAAAACCTTTTGTACCTTTGCATAAAAGATTTTGGATTGTACTTGCGCCATTTCAAATTACCAGATATTCATTTTATGGATATTTAATTATACTTAGGTTAACAAATCCTACCCTGCGTTATCGACCCGCGTGGAAGAGAGCGGCGAACACGTGATCCTGGGTACAGGAGAACTGTACTTGGACTGTGTTATGCACGATCTGCGAAACATGTATTCAGAGATTGATATCAAAGGCAAGTTATTCATTTAAATTAGAATTAATAAATAATCTTGACCAAAGATGGTCGATGGAAGACGAAGTCGAGAGTCATCGAAACGGACTAGAGTTCACGAAAAGAGTTATGAATGTTGAAGAAGAGAAACGAGTGTGTTTGAGTCGTAAAGTTTTGCACTCGGTTCTCTCTACTTACCCCGCAAGGTCCCGGCGTGATGATAAAATAATGAATAAATTACTTATCAGAAAATGTATCATTACTACAGAATTTTTTCCAATTTAAAATGTTAAACAAATGTCTATTTCATAGAAACGAAACTGGATAGAGGCTTCTTTATTATTTTGATTTATATTTATTTATTATTTTATTACCTGCTGGCATAATAATTATTATTGCACCATAACTACCTTGCAATTCGTTACTTCCAGCTGGTGAAAATTTTGTCTCTTGATGACTTTCTGATACTGAATCTTATGAAAGACTTTTGTAGTCTTCTTTTTGGATGAATGAGGAATTATTATCTTTTAACAGTTGCCGACCCGGTGGTGTCATTCTGTGAGACTGTAGTAGAAACATCGTCACTGAAATGCTTCGCGGAAACTCCAAATAAGCGCAACAAGTTGACGATGATCGCAGAGCCGTTAGAGAGGGGACTAGCCGAGGATATAGAAGCAGGAGCCGTGTGCGTCACGTGGGACCGGAGGAGATTGGGCGAGTTCTTCCAAACCAAGTAAGATTTTTTTAACATATTGCAATGCAAACAAGCAGACAGGTCTCCTAATAGTAAGATATAACTTTTGCCTGTATTTGTGTAGCCACTAAGGGTGCCAATGGTGTTGCCAATCTTAAGACAAGGTTAGTAATACACAGGTCTTTATAATAGTTCTTCACACGAATTTTTAGACTAGAATTTATAAGTTTTTTCATCACATCAAGTTGATTTTTGTAGAATTGATATAAGATCTTTTTTATCGTATTGGTAATCGAATTCGATTAATTGGTTCGCGTTATGTTAGAAACTGCTTTTTTAATAGTTTTTTTTTTATATTAAAATCTGATATTAGCTTGTTTTAAGTTATCACTAATGAAGAAGAAAAAACAACTGTGTGAATAGTATTGTTAGAGCTCTGTTCTCTCTGCTAACCCCGCAAGGTACCTGACGTGATGATAATAATTGAATTCGATTATTTAAGGTTGGCAATTGAACATTAACACTTTTGGTATATATAATATGTAGGTGACGGTTATCTCTTACCTATAGGAGATACGTCTGCTTATTTGTTTCCTAAAAACCATCCAGTTCTAGTAATTATTTTGTTTGTCACTAGATACGATTGGGATTTACTGGCAGCGCGTTCTATTTGGGCATTTGGACCAGATGCAACGGGCCCTAACATTCTAGTCGACGACACCCTGCCGTCTGAAGTCGACAAGCATCTGCTTGCCTCCGTCAAAGATAGCATTGTACAAGGTAATATGCTACTCTTACTTTTAATTACACACCTTTTAAGAGTTAACATTAAAACAAAACTATTTATCATCTCATTATATAACCTCAAGAGAAGTACATAATACATTGAAATGCATTAATGGTCAATGAGTGGCTACTGCATCTGATTATTAAACTGGACTCCTTGACTCATGGGCATGAGCCATTGTGTAATAAACCGAGATATTTTTTTTGCATGGTTGATGAGGTAATTTATAAATAAAGGTATTTTTTATATTTATTCTGTACTAAATCTCTTGTTGTGATAACCAAGAAAATGTTACTTTTGAGTTATTTTATTTGTGATTAGTCCAAATCTGTTTTATGTAAAATGTATCTTTATCTCATGCCTGATCAGTTTGTTGTTGTTTCTGCCAACAGTTACATAAATAATTTTTATTCCAGGCTTCCAATGGGGTACGAGGGAAGGACCACTATGTGAAGAACCAATCAGAAATGTGAAGTTCAAGATTTTGGACGCAGTCATAGCACAGGAGCCCCTTCATCGCGGTGGTGGGCAGATTATACCAACAGCGAGACGAGTTAGTTCTGTTTTGAATATTAGAAAAAAATATTAATTAACTGAATATTCATAGACTTGTGACGACCATTGACCAACCTTGTCTGCAAAAGTCATCAAATTTCTATCATTCCCTGTAATGCTTAGGTAAACATTGTTATATATATGTTGCATAAGAACAAAAATTATAAATATTGCTGACGTAATCATCTAGACTCCCCTGCCTCCGTGACATAAAAAATAGCTAAGCCAACCTTTCTTACCATCAGGCGAGTCTCTTTGAGTCGAGTTCCTTTGCCCCCTTTACTATAAAAAAATAACTTGATTACGTATTAATTCACAATAAATGTCACATCGTCAAGAAATAACCATTATCCCCGAAGCGGCAGGTTGAGGTGGAACTAGAACACACGTGCTACTAGTACACCCACGATTAGCCGATGATATTAAGTCTCTTGATGTGATACGTGGCAAGCCTGTTGCCACTTCGGCACATATTCAATCCTGCGCATTTCTTTTTCATAATAACTGAAAAAAACCATTAAACCATGTTTTTTGCCTGACCTCTTGCATGTTATGCCAACGAGGCGATATAAATGTTAAATAAAGATAAGCAAATTGATTTCTAATTGCCAATAAAATGAATGACAATTTAATCAAGATTTTCGATAAATCGTAGGTGGCGTACTCGGCGTTCCTGATGGCTACGCCGCGGCTAATGGAGCCCTATCTCTTCGCCGAGGTCCAAGCGCCTGCTGACTGCGTGTCTGCCGTCTACACCGTGCTGGCCAAGCGGAGAGGTCGACTATGATATTATATTAATAAAATTAGTACAATTTCACAGTATTATACAGAGTTAACTTTACAAGAAAACTGTCCTTAAAAAAGCTTAACGCTGCCAAACTGAATGGATTTGTATGACCAAATAGCAATTATTCCACAGTAAACAAAAAAAAGAATCATGTAAATCGGATCCGTAACCTCGGAGTAATCGGTGTACATACATAGAAAAAATACTGATCGAATTGAGAACTTCCTTTCTCATTTTGTAAATAAGTTAGACTAAACAATTGGATCATAGTCATTTTGTGGGAACTCGATATATAAGCTCGCTTCGTGTTCTTCCCACTGGAAAATAATGTACTAATGCCTTGGATAAATAACATGTTATTACATAAAAAACAAAGTCTAAGAAAGTAAATGAGTCTTGGTTGAAATTGGAGGTGATTTTTTTTTGTCCTAGAATAATAATATGATATGTATTTGTCAGGTCACGTAACCCAGGATGCACCAGTGGCGGGCTCGCCCTTGTACACCATCAAGGCCTTCGTGCCCGCTGTGGACTCGTTCGGGTTTGAGACTGACTTACGCACACATACGCAGGGGCAAGCCTTTTGTCTCCAGGTGTTCCACCACTGGCAGATCGTGCCTGGAGATCCCCTTGATAAGACCATTCAGATACGGTAAGCGTCATTATTTACATTGTACACACATACACACCCACTCACACTTACATGCACACGCACTCACACACACATACACGCACTCACAGACACATACACGCAAACACACCAATTCACTCAAATACACCTGCACACACTAACACTCACACACCCACACACAATCACAGTTTATTTGAATTGTTTTGGTCGTGTTGGTCCAGGCTCCGTATGATGAATAAGCCTGGCAGCTCGTGAAAGAAGAGTGAAGGTTTAACTAATTACTTATGTAATTCGATATGTACAGCCCATCGTTACTTAGTTACGTTCTTGATAGTTATTCCAACAACTTAATTTCAGGCCTCTGGAACCTCAGCCCGCTACCCACTTGGCTCGCGAATTTATGATCAAGACCCGCAGACGGAAAGGGCTCAGTGAAGACGTGTCCATCAATAAGTTCTTCGACGATCCTATGTTGCTTGAACTGGCGAGACAAGACGTTCAGTTCAATTGATTCCAAATGTTAAGCCTGACCAGGTCATTAAAACCAAAGTTTCATTTTCTACTTTTTGTAGTAAAAAACAATTGTTTTTCTGGTCAGGCTGTAGATGAAAGCTTTAGCATGTAAAAATATTATAAGGTTATATTATAAGTAAATAAAGAGAAGATAATTTTCATTTGTTTTTTAAAAAGATCCGCTCTGCCGACGCGTTCCCGTGTCATGGTCGTGTAGGCGCCATAGATAAACACGAGCAGCAAGCATAATCTAAATTAGCGTGTTTTATTATCGCCTGTCATCTATCGGACACAAGTACAACATCATCGTCGTAGACAAGATTCCACGGTTTTGGTTCTTACGTTTTTACCGTGAGGTAGTTCATGTCGATGTTAAAAAGTATGGGACTAAGGGAAGACGACTACCTTGATGGACATTGACTTTGATACCAAAACTATTGGATGTTCCCGCAGGGGTTGACCCACGTTTGCACGTTGTTGTACAAATCTGCAATTAGTGTGACATATCATTCAGGGACTCATTGTGCTCTAAGGGCCAAGTGATTGATAAAAGAAAAAATTATAAAATTTTAAAAATTTTAGTATTTTATTTCTGAACTTTGATACTTGACACATCGCTGGCAGGGGCCTTAGACTGCGCGTACTGAATGACAGCGAATCACTCGTTTTGAAATGTCAAACCCAAAAAAAATTTATGAATTTAGACAGCTCAATCGTTCGAAAACGAGTGACTCGCTGTCGTTCGGTGCGCGCAGTCTAAGGCCCTTGAACTCACCGCAGTCAGCACCGTAAGGAGCAAGGGGAAAACATGTCTATAAATATCGAATCGATTTTAAACTATCGATTGTTATAGAGTAAAACATTTGCGCATCTCGAATTTTTTTGGCCGGGCGCTGGCCGAAATTATAACTGTAATGAATCTAAGTGGAACTATTTAATATTGAAACTGTTTTTCTTGTTATTTACTTTAGTGCCATCTATCATCATTCGAATCGGCAATCGAATCTCTTATAGTTCAAAAATTTAAAATTCAAGGATATATAACGAAGTTGACGTCTTGACAGATGCTTGACAGACCTAAACCTAAATTTCGTTTAATTTAGTCTAATCGAGGACATCAGAATCGACCCCATTGTAAAACTTAGCCGAGTGGCAATGGGTTTATATCGTCGGCACAGCAATTGAAGTATCGTGAGAACGATCCCGTTGTAAGATATAAAAGTAATAATTTGAATACTAGATGTCTTTTTACTGAAATAAATGCTTATATTCATTGCACCTCAAGGTATTTTCGTGTTTTGACAATCTCATTTTAGTGACTTTTTTTTACATAAAACCTTAAATTTTAAAAATAGGTAGCTTTTTTATGATTTTTTTTATATAAACATTTCATACAAAAGTATTAAAATTTTAAACTTTTATAAATGAAACACCTATAAAATTTGAATTATCCCAAGGATGGCAAAAATAGTATAAAGTGACACAATCACTGTCAACAATGCGTAGTAATGAAATTGGTAATTTACGAATTCTATTACCAATCATTAACGATAGCGATTGGATCAATGACACTAAACTTAATAAAAAAATATACCCAATTTGATATTCGAAAATGAATAACGAGATTCGCCTATTGATTTATCGCGATTGAAAATATTAGCAATATTTATCGATTTTTTTAAATATCGATATTTTGATATATCGATTATTTTTAGCAAGCCTACGCTAGTGTCTTACTTCGAGTTCGGTACTATTTCTTTTATTTCGTATTTTGTTATATCACGTTAATAACGTTCTCACTTACTGAAATATATAAAGTCCTAAATATAAAAGTTGTTTAAAAGATATTGTAGCTATTTCGATTGCGATCATTTCCCATAGTTATTGTGATGGACACCGATGAAGATGTTGGAGAGTCTGGAAATATTTTCCATCACCGTCTCAAACAGTTGACAGATAACGAAAAAAGACAACTAGAGTCACAAAATTCTCGCATGGTTCCAGAATCCAAAGCACTCAAGCTAGAAATTGACGCAAAGAGACATTGGGACATATTTTATAAACGCAATGAAACAAAATTCTTTCGGGACCGGCATTGGACAACACGTGAGTTTCAAGAACTTATAAATTTCGATCCTGATAAACCATTGGTTTTTCTAGAAATGGGTTGTGGGGTAGGGAATATGATATTTCCTTTAGTGGAAGAAGGTTTCACCAATTTCAATTTTTACGCCTGTGATTTTTCACCACGTGCTATCCAATTCGTAAAGACTAGCAAATTGTATGATGAATCCAAAATGAAAGCATTCTGTGCTGATTTAACAACTGACAATTTATTTGAGAATCTGCAACAGGGTTCTGTGGATATTGCTAGTCTCATATTTGTTTTATCAGCAATTCACCCTACCATGTGGTCACAAGTAGCAAAGGTTGCATTTCAAGTCTTAAAACCAGGAGGAATACTTCTGTTTAGAGATTATGGCCGATATGATATGGCACAACTGCGCTTCAAACCTGGACATAAAATAGCCGAAAACTTTTACATGCGGCAAGATGGCACTAGGTAAGTTTGAGAGACTTGACACTTGAATTAATTAATATTATACTATAAAACTGCCTTGAACTTTGTCCCTCCAACTATTTCGCCTACTAGAAGCGACATCTTATTAGTCCTTATATTTGACGTTTAAATGTTTTTTCAGTAATACCAAAGCTTTTGTATGATTGATGATAAAGCTTCGAAAAAATTATCACGTGGGGTATTCCATGCCTCATAATCATACAATAAATTATACATTAACCTTGAAATTGTATGTTTTATATCGAAATTATATGAAAGATTTTTTATGAAAACAGTAGTTGTATTTGTCTAATATTGTTTAATAAATTGTCCGAAAAATACACTTTAATATAAATGTTTTTCCTTCTGTCATGGGTGAGAAATATGGCTAAGTTTATCGAATGATGTACCCGTATTACTATACTTTACTGCATCTTCTGTGGCCTCATTTGATCTGTATAGGTAGTATTTACCCGATGGCACAACAAAAGTTAATTTCAGCCTTTTGAAATGTATAAAAAGCAAATTATCCCAACCTAACTATTGTTTGATTTTTGGTGAAGATTTATCTATCCATTGGGTTAAAATGACCATTTTCTCAATGCAGCCATGTACCTGTTCATACATTTATTAAATTGCCTTATGGAATGATGACTTCATAGTTCAGCTGAATTTTTTGATGTACTACACATTTGTCTTTCGCTCCTATCTGATATTTTCAAAGAAATCCAACTAATAGTAATACTGCTACACTTTTCTTATAAAATTCTTATTCCACAGAAGTTATTACTTCACAGAGGAAGAGCTGGAAAAGATATTTCTAGAAGCAGGATTTGAAATTGTAATGAACACATATGTTCAGCGCCGAACGGTAAATTTTAAAGAAGGGATAGATGTACCCCGAATATTTGTGCAAGGCAAATTTAAGAAACCCGATGAAAAATGGTAAGTTAGGCTAGACAAAATATTGTTTTATTTATTGTATGTAGGGTATTTAAATAATATGTGAGATACAAAAATTTTATAGGTATAACTAACTTTTGTTATTGAATGATGACTTCATAGTTCAGCTGAATATTTTGATGTACAGCACATTTGTCTTTCGCTCCTATCTGATATTATCAAAATATCTAAGTAATATTAATATTGCTATTTCTATTCTCATACAAATTCTCATTCTCCAGAAGTTATTCTACCGAGGAAGAACTGGAGAAGATATTTATAGAACCAAGATTTGAGATCATAATGAACACTTATACCTACCTATGTTCAACACCAAGTAAATGTTCAAGAAGGAATATATGTACCATTAATGTAAGTATTTACACTACTAGTTAATTTTATTTTAATACTCCAGACCTTTGATTAGTTAATTCTTTATATGATGAAATGTGCTAACCATTGAGATAACAGTGATTTGCATGTATTAGCTCTAACTGATAGAATTATCAGTAAACAAAGCAAATATCAAAGCTACCAAATTGATATTAACAAGCTATTCCTCCTTTGTTACAGATGGACTGACTGACTTACAGAAAACTAAACTATGATTTGCATTATGGTAAGTTTCTTAGACATAGAGTGACTATTTTATGACTATTTTTTTTAGTGCAAATTGTTTTATGATTTACAATGTGTGGAAGGTATCTTAATATTTGACTAAAGCTGCTCTGATAAATATTGCTGAAGAAAAAATAATGTAATGTAATGTAAACTAACCAGTAATCTAACTGTATTGTTACCGTTTTTTTATATCTAAAATTACTGTCAAGACCAACTTAAGTTTAAAACAAAACTATGTGACTAAAATCTTGAGATTAACTGATCCTCATAATAATCGGTAATATATAACCAAATAGCTTAATACTAATTTAAGATACATAGACAAGCCTACTAAGTTTCTTTCGGGTACTTATGTTACATTTTTATAAATTACCCGAGATAATGCATAATAATTTTATGTATACGTCTTGGTAAAATAAACATTATTTTTCTTCGCATAAGTCAATTTAATTTTAATTTAAAAATTTCAATTTTCTCATTTCATATTTTTCATGACAGATTTCTTGCACTGTAAAATAACAGAAATGGGAACAAAAAAGACAGAAATGGGAGCCATTAATTACTGATGGGTTTTGCTTTTTTTGGTTTTTTATACATTTATAAAACATATTATAATTATACAGAATAAATATCACCATTGTCATCAATGTTACATCCAGTAAATTAATTACCTTGTTTATTTGATACATTATTGTCATGTTTTTATTTTTTAAATCCTGTTTTTGTAAGAATTATATCAGTCAACTCTTCTCTAATGATGACAGCGCAGTGCAGCTGAAAACCTTCTGTTGCCTCACAATAGACTCTAATCTAGAATAGGTATTTTTTTTTATTAAATTGGTATTTTTATTAGTATATTATTTTGTGGTGTTACCTTTTGCATTAAAATTTTTCACGTAGAGTAGGGGAGTTTATTGTGAGGTGTGATGTGAATGTATTAAAAGCTTAAGGCTTACTGAATTTCTTTCTGTACAATAAATATAATTATCATTTAAATATTCCTTATTGTGTTTTTTTTTTACAGTTTGCATCTGTCATGATTGGACACAAAAAAAGAAGGTAAATATTATTTTTAATAGTCATTATTGTTTTATATTCACGAGACTGTTATTGTGAATACTCATTTGATTGTACTAGTGAAGTAACCATAATGAGACTATATTATTGTTTAGATATTGATTCTTATGTGTAAATTAAGCATATTTTTAAACCTTACATTTAAAAATTTTCAAACCTTGCATTCAAAAAAATAC
>DVZW01000133.1:0-12641 GCA_018237805.1 Mesosemia grandis
ATAATATACTCGAGACAGCCTTGTCACCTGTCACATGATGGACTTAATATCACCGGCTAATCATGGGTGTATTATTGGCACGTATGTGTGTATGTACTAGTTTCACTTCTGTCTTCGGAGACAACGGATATGATGATATTTATGTATTTTTTACGACAGCCGTTGATCAGTCCTCTAACAAATGGACATACGATGTAGTCATTGCCGTTATATACAGATCGGATAGTGGGCTACGGAAAACGCGGATAAGATAGGGCCGGATTAAACATATCGATATTGTTGAAAATCGTTACCGTTGAAACAAGATAGACGGCGGTTATTGCTAAGATAGGATATTTATGAAGAGGGGAAGGACATGACGGGCGGTGAGCCTCGTTATCATAGTCTGTCCAAAATGAGAAAAAAGTGACGTCATCGCTACTGATCACATCATTTTAAAACCCAACCAATCACGAAACAATTGTTTTTTTTAAATAACATGATCTGGGACTATTACGTCATATTTTTTTATCTTGGACAAAGCTATTTATAGGTTTTCACCACTTTCAGAATTTCGCAAATACCCCTATCTCTGCACTGTAGCATTCCAACGAGGGAAGAGAAGGAAAGTAGGGGCAAACATTGGTATGAAAAATGAATAGGAATTGGAGTCAGATTCTAGGATACTATTTACAAATTTTAGATTTATATTATGCTTTGTACCTTTATAATATTTTCTAATTAAAAAAATAGTAAGTGAAAAGCATGATGAACTAATTATTAGCAGACTCGGAAAGCAGATTTAGAAGTAAGCATTCGAAATTTTCAACTCTTATATATATTGATCATGGTAAACCACCATTTCTCAACCAGGAAGTCACAATCAGCTAAATAAGCAGGCCATATACTAAATATTCGTTTTTTAAAAGTGTGAAGAGTTAAACTGTATTGGTCTTTATCATAATAAAACTTAATACATATTATAATATTTATTGGTAGAAAAAAAATGGTTTTTCTAGTTGTTCGTGACAAAAATGGTTGATCAGGGCCGGTCTAAGCATGTATAAAAAGCTTTTTTTAAAATCTAATTTATAAAGCGAGTACCAACCTAAAAACGCAAAATGTTGTGAGCAGTGGCACCGTGTGTTCAGCTGTCAGCGCTCTCGACGAAATTCACCCGGAAAAACAATTCAATTAATTATTAATAGATTACTGACTGTTTAAATCGATAGTCGTTGATTTAACCTCTCCCATTTAATAATGATTCCTATTACTTACGACTACAAAACGGCTGTTTGGCGTTTACTATGGTGTGATCATTCATTCCATAATAAATGTTAACCTAATACACCTACATCTCATGATCTCAATACACAAAAGGCTTTCAGAGTGAAATAGTATACATAGTGAATTATATTACTCGAAACAAAATCTGCGCCTGTATGTATATGTGAGTCAGCGTATGAATTTGTACTTATAAGTAGGTATACGTATAATTTATTACAATGCCATTTAAAATTTGCACAATGTAAAGAATTGTTTGAGTTCTGGCTTAACTTCACCAGCAAAATTTATGACGCTAAATAAATTATAAACATGGGCATACTGAAACAAAATAAGTTGACCTTACTATAAATGCGCCATAGTTTTATTTTTAGAACCGTTGTCGCGACAAGCCCGGCTTCATGATTACGATTAAAAGTTATGTCTCTACGCCAGGAATAATACATTAATTAAAAAAACTAAACAATAGACTAATAAAATATCAAACACTGTATTGTTCTCCCAATAAAACACTAAACACGAGGCAATAAATAACTGACCATGTCGGTGACTGGTTATAAAGACCAGGAAAATAAAAACCCGTAATAGAGGCGCCACATTTGATATTCTTTTCGTTTTTAAACGACTTCAAAAAGATGGTTCTAAATTCATCGTCATTTTTTTTGTATGTATGTTAACTAAAATAAATAGCAGCTAACTGTAGACCGATTTTAATGATTCTTTTTTTATTCGAAACGTCGTGTGTACCTCCGAATCAGTCCCATTCAAATTTGATTATGTGCTGTTGATGAGATTTGAAAAACCAACAACTTGTATGTGTACGATAAATGGACGAATAACTCAATAGCACGGTAACCAATATCGTGGTAGGTTTAGAAAGTCTGTTTACTTAACCAAAATTAATTTTATTTCAGTGAAAACAGCAAATCTTATTTTTTGTTTTCTTTGAGACTGTCAAATGGCAGTGGCAAGAAACTCTTCGACGTCGGTTTTTTAAAATCAATGTTTGAGAAATTAGTGACGTAATATTTACGAAACGGTTCTTATTTTATCTGCCTTTAATAAGAAAAGAGCGCGAAGCATTATTAATTCAGCTTTTACTAATGAAATGGGATGTTTTAGTGCTTTAGTGATATTTTTTTGTAAGATACAAGCATGAGAAATTGAATTAATAAGCTTATTAATATTTAATAATTCTAAACAGTAGATATGTGTCTAAATAATATGTTAGGTTTTAAGAATTAAAAAATATAAAAGCATTACGGCTATATTTTTGAATTTGTACTTTATCTTTTTTTTAATTTATAGCAAAAAAATTATAAAAAATGGTTATAGTTTAAATTTAAAAGTACAATATTCAAAAACACAGCAGTTGAAGTGTTAAAAATGCGTTGGCGATACAATACCTGTCCTTTCTAAATACACACCTCTCTGTGCGCATTCCTTCTTTAGGTTTAACCTTAAAGGCGTACCTTTTAATGGGATACCTCTCCCATTTTTTAGTACTAGGCCTATTTCGAATGTGGCAACCCCACTCACGTTGCCCATGCATGGCAGAAATATACTAAACTCTGTAAACAAAATTCCAAAATTAGCGCGCGTATGCGTACCTATGTGTATTTTTGGCGTCTTCGTTAGCCCAATGATTTTAGCACACGACTAACAAAGCAAGCCGTCTCGAATTCAAATCATATAGCGTCGAACACCACGATTTACAACCCCTGATTCATCCCCTGAATCACCCCCTGAACCCCGACCCACGATTTACAAACATAAAAACTGACACTATCCGTAATTTTTCCCGGGATAAAATGCAGCCTATGTGTTATTCTGTTGTATAAGCTATATTATTATAAAGTTCCATCCAGATCCATTGTATGTTTTTATGTGAAAAAGTAACAAACATCCATCCTTATAAACTTTCGCATTTATAATAATAGTAAGATAAGATAAGATAGTAGAAGCTACAGGGGTTCCCAATTGTGTACCTTAGAAAGTACCCTAGAGTTCATAATTACGTGTAGGCTCTAGCCAAATCCCATTCAACGATGAGTATTTGCCATTCGAATAACTTGCACATTATTTATACCATTTCATTGCCATGTGGTCTAAACATTACCATTTTAGGTTATCAGCTCGTTGATTGTAGTTAATTGGGGTTTGTTTAATAAAGCCCCAATTAACCATTATGCTTGTGAAGGAGAAATTCATTTAAATGTAGACGACCGGACTTTTTTATTTACATTGTTTCGAATTTAACAAGTTAGACTGCTAGAAATGTTTATCGAAAAAAGCATTTATTTATGAAAACGCTGGCCGGTTATAAAATTTTAACGGTGTCGGTGTCGGTATAAGATGTACGAGGTGCTGGGTTCAATTCTTAGGTCGGGTAAAAAATGGTTAAAAGAGTTTATTCAGTTTTTCTGAAAATTTAACTTCCCAGGATTCTATAAAATAAAATAAATAAATATCATCACCCCATTATCCCCAGAGCGGTAGCCAGAGGTGAAACTAGTAGGTACTTACACATCAGTGGCGCTAGTGTGTAATAATACCCAAAATTGTACCATTGTACCATTTTTTCAATTGACCTGGGATTCGAACCAAGGACCTCGGGCACCTTATATCGACACCGATACCGCTATGCCAACGAGGCGATATAAATAAATAATATTTAAATTCACCTTTCGGAGCTTTAGGCACCCTGCCCTGAGTTTTGATGGACAGGAGCGGCGGCTTCAATACCTTAGGGTTAGACGATGTGAGCGTGTCGAAGTTATAGAAATACTTCTTCTTGGACCTCCACGTGAAGTTCACATAGCCGACTTCTGACGGGATGACGGGCAGTTTGAGGGAGAAGTTAGGGTCCAGCACGTACGGGGAGATATGACCATTGGTTATTGCAAACACTTCCATTGATGCACCTGAAACACAATACTCAAAATAAATATGATCACGCCCATTAACATCAAAAGGGTTGGCAAAGGTGAAGCACACAAAAATATGTTCTGGTACCTACACACGTACCACTAGTACACCCACGATTAGCCGACGATATTAGGCTCATAATTTGACTGGCGGCAGATATGTCACCATAACGGGAATATATTCTAATCTTCGGCAGTGAATTTTTTGTGGAAAATCCGATTTTATTTTCAGAAAATCCGAAAAATCTTTTAATCATTTTTTTTATGACTTGGGAGTCCAACCCAGGACCTCGTGCATCTTATACCGACACCGGCACCGCTATATCAAGGAGGCGATGCCATTAACAAGTTAGGTGTGTATAGATTTATCTTTTGCCATCAATAGGCTGTATGTTTGCTTCCAATACAATAAAAAGCTAACGCATTCCATTATATTTTAAAGATAAAAACGGGACAAAATGCAAGGCTACTGCACTTACTGTGCGTGCCAACTAGGAATAGAAGTGTCAAGACGCCATATTGTTTTGCAATTCGTACAAATTTTCAAATGTATTGTTTATAACTTTTTTTTTCAATTGTTTTTAACGGCTCTGGATGATGGTCCTTATAAGCCTTTTATCGTTCGTGTTACTAATTACATACAATATATATAAATATAAATTCAAAAGTCAAGTCGTCTTGAGCCTGTGTTAGTCGTGTCTTGTTCGCTCCTTTCACTTCACGTAGCGAAAGTGAACTTTACGCAGCAGAAAAGGGTGGCCATAGACTTCTTGGGGCAACACAAACGGAAGGAATGCTCAATTCTACTTGAATTCCTCATTTTTGGACACTAAACGATGATTTATTGCATAAAACACTTTTATTATTATTTACTTAATGCACATTTTTTTTACCCATCTTTTTTCCATCATTCGTTGATGACTTGTTTTTATTCATCGCTCGCCGCTAATGACCTGCCTGCCAGGAAGGCAGTTTGCCTATTCTAGATACGAACCTTGGACCTGTGTCGGTCTGGATAGTTGAAATATAAAAAAAAATTAATACCCAATGACGTGAATTGCCTTTATAGAAGTATTACACTATAACATGATACTCCTCTCACCTCTACGATGTAATGGTTAGCCGTATGTGATATAATTTAGAAGTCCCGCGTTCGATTTTGAATAGTGTAATTTGGCGGGCGTTATACATGATCCATTTGGTAGGCTTGCCACCAAGTACTATTATAGAACGTAACACAGCTGGCGGAACTTTTTACCGTCAGCCCCAACACACACATTTACAGTTTTATTTGTTGACTATTTAAAATGACTTAAAATGAGTTTCTGAGGCAATATTATCGTATTAATATGCATTGTTTTTTTTCCATTTTTAGGTTGTTTATGATAATTACACAATATAAACTGGTAAGTTGATTAGATTATGTTTAAGCCTAACTTAACCGTGTATGATTGATTTTTTTAAATTCATTTTAAGTGATTTTAAATAGATCAATAAAGTGGAAACCGTACCCCTTGTCTAGATATAGATGCGTGATGTTGTCTAGGAATCGAGCCCGGGACCTTAACGTTGCAGCTAGGGGCATCGCTACCGCCTATCAGCTGTATTAATGATACGGGCTCGAGGCCTCAAAAATTCATATAATGTTATCCACAATTTCACATAAGCTCTTAGGCCGTACGTCTCGGAAAAACAACTTTATTAGCATAGCCATTGACACCTTTGGTGTACAAAATAGGCTACGGCTATATATTATTACCAGCAGATCCCTGTGTTTGTTTCTGTCCTATAAAATAAAAGTGATGGCACGTTTCAATTGTATCCACGTGTAGACGTGCTTTTCGTTTTTTTTATGATTTTTTTACCCTTAACTTGGGATTGTTTGAGGTTCGCTACGCCATTAACTATTGCCCATATTGCTAACCACTAGAGCACCGAGGCGTAGTACCGCTAACTCATAATGAAAATGTCGCTTACCACTGAACATTCGGACTTGTCGCTCATCTATCCAAAGCGAGATGTCTGTGTTCTGTCGCTCGGAGTCCTTGTAGTCGCGGCGGCTGGCGCCCAGATCGAGCGAAAGCGCCAGCGCCACCCCCGCGCACAGCCGCGCCGCCCAGCTCGAACACCACCCCATCCTGGATACCACAACATTACAGTGGGTTAGCTAGCGCTACACGATGGTGTGTTGTCCAACCAAATGTGTTCGCCAACGCCTGTTGACATGGTGGTGTTGAAATGGTGATTATCCGTTTGGTGACGGTTTTTAACAAGAGATCAAAGGATTGTGGCGAAGTATTTATTGGCCACCGCATCTACGTTGGCGAACGGTTTGCTTGGCATAACATTCGCCGCATTGTTGGCCATTGTGTAGAGATAGCAATGAGCTGCAGCCATACTAATAGGATATGACATTAAATATGGTATTGAAGGATATTGAAAAATATGTTTTGCGTAGACGGGCATTGACTTTAGTGTGGCTCCAAAGTTACAAATATATTAAAATAACTAGAGCCGCATGGAATTTAACAAAATTATTACGTACATCAACTATTTGCCAGTGAAAGCCCCGTCAAAATCGGTTCAGATGTTCCAGAAACGAAACAGACAGTCAATATTGTAAAAAAATGTTATTTTAATACACTATGTACCGTGTATATATAAATATGCATTTTGTAAAAAGCTGTTAGATTTAAATATTGCTAACAAACTCTGCAATTGCTGTTATTTGTATATATCAAATATTAATTACCCAGGATTGGTATATGTCACATCATGGAGCTTAATATCATTGGCCAATTTACTTTCGTGCCGCTAGTACACCCACGATTAGCGGATCATATTTGAGTCCTAAGATGTGATATGTGGCAAACTTTTCGCCATATTGGACACATAGACATTCCCGGGCATTTATTTTTTTCCAAAGTATCGGAATTACTAAACAATTTTCTGTTGCCTGACCTGGAAATTGAAGCCAGGTCCTCGTCCTTCATTCCGGCTGAAGTACGACAACGGTACCAGTAGTCAAACCTTCTGTCACTTTTCCACCAATAAAAATAAATATTTCTCTAACACTAAAATCGTTAAACAAAATAAATTAACTGACCCAAACGCGATCATAAACTTGAATTAATTTTAACAAGCGTATAACGAGTGTGTAATATTTGTTAGCTGTACAAATAGGGTTCGCTTGTTAGTAACAAAAAAAAACAAAATTACCACAGATAACATAATTGATTGGGACGGTTTGGGACGTGCTCCCACAATGAAACCAACGTGAGAACCAGGAGTATACTAAAAAAAGCGACAACTTCATTAAATATCCCCTGTCAAAAGTAATGTCTAACGTTTTTTTTCCTCGCTCCCGATGTCGAATCATACGAACAAAAGGTGTTAACAAAAAAGAAGTCACACGTCTATGAGTAGGGGCTGTCAACACTTTGTCTAGGATGCTATTTTACAAATAAATCCGAGTGTTGTAGACGCAATGAAATATTTACTTTTATGTACCAAAACAAAAACCACCTTCCTTCAAAATTATATGTAATATATCTAGTAGAAAAAATATTATTAAAATCGGTTAATAAATCCCGTAACATCGTGTAACTTTTATACAAATATGTAAATAACCTCTTAATTTTTGAAGTAGGTTAATAAAATTTATATAGGACCGCCTCTGCAACAATCCCTATCTGATCAAAAAAGAATCATTAAAATCGATGTCGAATTGGTGGAGTATACGAGCAACTTACACACAAATAAAATCATACAGTCAAATTGAGAACCTCCTCCTTTTGGAAGTGGGTTAAAATAAAAAAGTATATCGGCATATGAATTCTGAAATAAAATTATTATATCATTAAGCTAAGAGAAACGAGCGCCACTCATCACGATTCACGCGCACCATTGTCCTTTCTTTAACATTCGTCACTCTTTTCATGCAACTCTATACTCGCCCATGGTTTAGCGCGTGATCAATTTGGTCAAGCTTCTAAAATCAAAACTCTTAAATATAAATAATATCAGTAGTTATGATAACCGCGATAGTCTAAATGTGTATAAAATAAAAATACCTCATATTTTTAACATCAATATTTAATTAGACTGACGGACGACTTGACTGACTGACGGCCGTGACTTTGACTGAATTGATGCTGATATTTCAACATGAATCGTGGTCATCTACGATATATGTTGAAATATCAATCAATTTAAATCAAGTAAAATTCCGTATCCCGTTTAAATAAATAAATCATCTTAGATTTTCGCGACGATTTAAGTTTGAAATCACATGCCTTATATTTCTTACTTAAAAATTATTTATTTCAATAATGTTTGTATTAATATGTTTGATACAATTAAAGATTATTCTAAACTAAAAAACGCTAAATTTGCTACAAAGCTATATTTAAATGACTAAGCTGGCTTATAAGTAGTTTCGCCCGTAGCTTTTCGTCTGCAAAAACCTTCTGTAGTTATTTCCACGTAGGTAACTCTATTGTTTTCTTTATTCATTTACTTACATTAATACAATTAGGCAAACATAATTGATACTTAATAAATATATTGTCGCCTCGTTGCCGTAGCGGTATCGATGTCGGTATAAGATGCACGAGGTCGAAAAAATAGTAAGTGAGTTTTTACAGATTTTCTGAAAAACATCACTTACCAGGACTGGAATATGTGTCCGATATAGGAACAAGTTTGCCACCTGTCACATCATAGGACTTACTATAATCGGCTAGTCGTGGGTATACCAGCACACCCTAGCGCCGCTGGTGTGTACTAATTTCACCTCTGTCTACCCCAACGGGGATAATGGATGTGACGATATTTATTTATTTTTTAGATAAATATAGTTCACTCTACATAAAATTGGTGACGTGACTTTGTAAGTGATCGCTTGGAATTACCAACCAAGTTTTTATCAAAAAAAATATGGGTGACCAATAAGTAGCTTCAAAATCAAAACAATTAGATAATGACTTATCTACACGTATTACAACCACAGCGTGAATACGTCATACTCAGGAAAAAATAAGTATAACCTCCTTATTTCTTTCCTTATTACGAGAAAAGGATTCAGCGTAAGAAATAGTATGATTCGACATTAATACGTCGATAAAAAATATTTTTTTATTGGAATGATAATCCGCAAGACTGACGTAATAATTCAATATTATAACACCGCAACTAGGGATACTATAAAAATAATTTCAAACTAATTTGTGACAACTGTTTGTCTACTTGAATAATGAAATCATTTTTTTTAATGGATATAATGATAGTCTGCAGTTCTCAACCCCTGGGCGTTGGTAACCTTAAAAATGCACCATACTTTTGTGAGAATAAAATCTAAGAAACATTGTCATCGTTCTAACAAGAGCACGTTAATGAAATAAAAAGTTTCCGTTCCGAATAAAATCATTTAGTAATCTCGTCGAACTCCAAGAGTAACGGGTTTCTATTTAAATAACTAAACAACAGTACTGATCGTCCCCAGTGAAGTTTTCGGTGAAGTTTATATGAAATTTTCTCATTCAAATCATAGTACACGCGGACGAAGTCACGGGCATCGGCTAGTATAACATATTCAGATATGTAGATATAATAGTAAGTAATAGTAAAATGAAATAAAACTAAAACTCCTCATGAATCTTCTGGACTAATTCTCTTTTAATGACATATAAGTATATGACGTAACTCCTAAGTGCTAATTATAACAACAAAAAATCATATGACGTCATCTAGTTTTAGTAATATTCAATAACGAGGTAAAACCCGGTGAAATCAGGCAATTTTAGGAAGTTGTTTCTATCCTCATTTGTATATGATGATTTTTTTAGTAATAATACCTACATACACATGTACATATATTTTTTATTATTGAATACGGTATGAGGTAAGGTATGAAATAACAAAAAAAAAATGGTGCGTCGCAAACTTTGACACTAGGTTGTTAGGTATATGGCGTAAGTGTACCAGCTACCTCACCATTCCTACAAAACATATATTAAAATATAAATTAATAATTTTTATGACTCATTGCGTTGTGTAGTTCACATTGATAGACGCAAATTATTTATTTTATACATACTATAAAAAGATAACCTATAATTAGTGGTCATGATTGTGTTGCGATAAGCCCCCAGTTATAATATTATCTAACTTTATTTATAATAATTGTCGTATCATGTTATTTGTTTCATGAAGTTACTACAAATAAAATGTATTTTGTTGACCCGGTTATCATTGTTTTTTTTTCAACTAATTGTAGAAGAGAAAAAAGCGCTGTTTTATAAAATTAAACTAGTGGCCCGGTCCGGCTTCACCTTGATACGCCATGTACATGATAAAATTTGATAGCCTTCCTTTCCAAATGGACTATCCAACATAAAATGAATTTTTGAAATTGGTCCAATAGTTTATGTAATTGGCGCGTTCAAACAAACAAACTCTTTAGCTTTACATTATAAGTATAGATAGACGGTGTGAAATTTTAACTTATATGAATACGTAAGCATAACATTTACACTTATGAGTACGTATGGGATACTTAAGATCCACTTTTATGTTGTAACCACAATGCATATAATTGGGTCAAAATATCAGCATTAATAATAAAAAGCGGATCGTAATTATCCTGTTACATAACTAATAATGGTGACTGTGCTGAATTTAACTTGGCAAAAATCATATTGGAATGTTGCCATTTGTTACATCCCGACATAAAAGAAGGGTGTTATGAATTTGTGTATCTGTCTGCGGTATCGTAGTTCCCAAACGTATCATATAAGAATCACACTCGATAACGTTATCGAGTGAGATTCTTATTAATGAAAGTCTATCTGTGGAGATGGTTCATCATATTTGATTGAACATTGCACATACTCAATTGCCAATGCCAGGAGTAGTTATGATTGAGTTATGTTGGAGAGTTTGAAATGTTAGTTATGTAAGTAAAGTAAAAATTATGTAACAAATTCATCCTTTGGCATGAGGGCGATGCTAATAAAATACAGTAGAACTATGGTGAACTTTGCAAGTGTTTTACATTAAAATTTTCTAACAACTGCTGTTTAATATTTTAAACAAATAAATAATAAAGAGAAGTAAATCATTTGGTTTTGTATGTCACTTTAGCAAAGCGGCACATACCTACATCCTGCGATAACGGTCATTGCAAGGGAATGACCCCATGCGGTTTTGCGAAACTAATACCCAATCGTCAAGTTCCCAAGGCAGGGCTAGCACTAATTACTTTCAAAATTTTTTTTTTATAGCTATTTGCTATAAATTCATACGGATGATAGAAAAAAAAAACTTTTAATACATAGACTATTTTAATAAAGTCTGAATCAGTTTGACAAATGAGTATATAGTGTGAAACAGATGAAATAAACAAACGAAGCGAAAAATGGAAGTCGGTAGATACAATGGGAGACTACGATTCACTTAACGTGACTAAACTGGTCGCTCTTTAAATGGAGGCGGAGTCCAGAGTCGCCGAAACCGACGAGACTTTTCATAATAAATATAAAAAAACCGACTTCAATAAAATTCATAAGCCAACCCTGATACATGACCAGACTAAGAAAAAAAAATGTTATGTTTACTTATAATGTTTGTATGCAGGAAGTTTATAGGTAGGAGACCCAAGAACGGGATAACAACTCCCACTACACAACTCCTACAGATAAAATTTTATTATGTACCTACCCGGACAAAGTCGGGCGGGTCATTAGTATAAATAAAAATCCCGTGTACGAAGTTTGTTTGCTCTAATCTCCGGAACCATAGACCTGATTCCAATTAAATTATGTATATATTAACTGTTTGGTTCACCTTAAACGATGGGATAGTTTTTGTCTCGATCATTTGCTAGATATAATTTATATGCCAAAACAACGTTTACGCGGTATTTGTAATATAATAATAAAAAAGTAATTTTTTACCTACTTCAACCTACGCAAATATACAATCACTTCAAAAGACTAATAATATTAAACTAATAAATATAAAGTCCATAATCCCCGAAGAGGTAGACAGAGGTGAAACTAGTACATAGCAGTGGCGGTACTGTGTACTAGTATACCAACAACTAGCTGATGACAATAACTCCCATATGACAGGTGGCAAACCATATTATATCGGGCACAAATTCCAATCCCAGCCAGTAATTTTTTTCAGAAAATCTCATTATACAATTTTTACGCCTGACCGGGGTTCGAACTCAAGGCTTCGTGCAATTTAGATCAACACCGGTACCGCTATGCCAACGAGGCAAAAATTTAAAACTAATTAATTCAAACCAAATTAAATAATTCATTGTAAAATGTATAAGATTAAAAATGTTGCGTGCCCCTGCAATGCACTTGTTAACCTAACCAGCAGTTGAGCGGACTTGTTCGGGAACAGGTAACAGGGAAAAAACAAAACAAGGTCCGGCTG
>DVZW01000134.1:0-12641 GCA_018237805.1 Mesosemia grandis
GCGTATTCCCTCCGTTTACGTTGTCCCAAGAAGTCGCCGGCCATCGTTTACTTCTACGTAAAGTTCACTTTCACTTTGCGTGAAGCGGGAGGAGCCAACAAGACTAGGACTGATTAAAGACGACTTTTGACGTTACATAAATACTTTGCTTATTATTTATTTAAAGAAAATATAAAAAAATGATTGTTTGTGGCAAATGCACTTAACGTGCGAGTCCAAGAATAAAACAAGAAGAATTTATTCATTTGTTTTAAACAGTGTTTTGTTTTTGTGAAATTGTGGTAGTTTTTGGCGCCACGGATAAAATGTGAATTCGTAAAATTTTCGAATATGAGCTCCTGAAGAAAAGTGGATCTTATATGACAACCGTAAGCGTTTACCTCAAAGCGTGTGGACATGTGTTCTTTAAATTGCATAGGAATGTGCAGCTGCCTAAAAGCAGAGGAATACCAGGACCACGTACTGTGGGACTGCTCGCTGTACGCACAAGAGAGGGCTCGATTACTGGATAATAGTAGTTCACTTTCACTTTACGTGGAACGGGAGGAGCCAATAAGACTAGGACTGATTAAAGACAACTTTTGACTTTACATGAATACGTTGCTCATTATTTAATTAATATATATATATATATATATATACTATTAATGGAGCATTTAAGAAGCAATTTTTTGGCACATAGTTTTATTATAAAATAAAAACATTCCATGATTTCTAATTACAGTATAAGCGCATTATGTGGCACAACGCTTAACATTGATTAAATAAATAAATATATAGGACAAATTACCCAACCCCAAGCTAAGCTAATTATTTGCTTGTGATATGAGTGATAATCAACGTGATAAAAAACGTAGAAATACATCAATACATAGAAATAAATATTTAAATACCGAAATAAATTTATTATACATCCATACCCAGCAATACAGACATTTATGTCCGTCACACAAATGTCTGCGCCTGTCGGTATTCGAAACCGAACCTCGTGGGTAGGCGCCGGTAGGTGTATACGCTAACCACTCGTACAAAGAGGCGGTCAATGTTTCAACTACTGTAACGCTGCGCACAATCGAGCACTCTCAATAGTATTAACTCACGTTTCAATTCAGCATCAGCACAATTCGGCATTGTGCGCCACTGACTCGCATTATGCTTTGTAATTGGAAAACTATCATAAAAAATACATTTTAATTTATTATCTATAAGCCTAAACATATTGAAAATGTCAATGTCATAATAAATGTCATTTCCAATCTAACTTTAACTGAATTTGAAAGTTGATGCCTGATGGCAAAGAGAAATTAGAAAACCAAATAACGTGAGTTTGCGTATTATAGTTTACAACCCGATAAACGGATTTTGTATTATATATATTGATAAAATGTTGTTTTCCATTTTCCAGTTTTATGACATAAATTGCATTTAATTATACAACAAGCCGGCGCGCTTGTGCGAAATATGTGCCATTTGTTTACAATTTATACGAACACAAATATTATTATTGTGTAATCAAATCTTATTTAATAATAAGTTTACAAAATTATATTATTTGAAGTGCTGAATTTTTAAAATTATTGAGAAAACCCTCGAATACGCTAAAAATGAACAGCTATATGTCTCCACGATTGATGATGGGTGCTGCAATAGTCGGACTTGTTGGTGCTGCGGGTGTCTTCATTTATGAACAATTATACGCAGAGAAAAGAAGGGCTATGCTAGGTAACAGTTTTTTGACATGCTTACATTTTTCTTCAACAAGTTAGGTCCTACCACAAAACAGAAATAAAGTAGAAGTATGTAGTATAAAGATGCCTTGTATCACTTAAGACGCGAAGCCTCGTATAGTGTTAATTTCTTTAGTTAAACTCTTACTGTTTTAAGGTTAAGTTCTGATCCAGATGGATTACATTTTTATTTGAATTTTTGTGTTTGAAGCATAGTGAATTTTTCCATAGCGGTTTCCATACACCTGTATTTCCACATATGCTACTACTTAGTTTTTAATGTTCTGTGGTTCCAACTAATATTGAAACTATATTAAGTCTTTTAATAAGGCCAATAAGTTAGGAAATGTAACAATTGGGTTGATTTCTTTGTCCCCGACTAGACTAAACTAAACCAAAATTAGGTTTAGTCTTGTCAAAACATCAAGGATTGTATAACAAATTTGACGTCCTGGAATTGAATCCCAGGTTTGGCAAAAAAATGGTATAATTAATTGTATCAGTTTTACAGAGAAAAAAAATGAAACTGGAATATGTGCCAGGTATGGCAACAGGCTTGCCACCTGTCACATGATGGGATTAATATCTGGGCTACCACTGGTTTACATATACCTGCCACCATAATGCCAGTGCTTGTGTTATTGTTTGAAGGGTTTGGTAGCTGTTGAATGTACTGAAGAGACTTATTGTCCCAGCCTTAAGATAGACAACACACTATTAACACCTTTTCTGGTCTCTAGACCGATAACATTTTTTATTTTCCATCATGAAATCTGTCTGCTTATTTGACTTTCTATGCTGTTATAAAAAATGTATCTTAAGGTATTTCTGTAATAAGATCCCTACTATTTGATTCCTCTTTTATGTAAACAGTATTAACAGTATGTGACAGCACCATGAATGAAGAAATGAAGCATTGATTAATACATGTTTGTATTTCAGTTCGTGAAGTAGCAAGGTTGGACAAACAGTTAGCATCTATGAGATCAGATTTAGAATCATTAAGAGAATTACAAAAAGAAACGTAAGTAAAAACCTATTTGATCAATATGCCTCAATTGTATTATATATCATTGCACATTTTGTCTCATCAAAGGGTGTGTAGATATCACCTTTCTTTGGAGGAATGTATGACCAGTGGTTAGTTACATGAATACTCTCTCTCTCTCTCTCTCTCTCTTTCCTAGACATTATTATTCCCATCTGATTTTGCGATCTTCTGTTCTTGTTCTTGCTCTCCACTTTGCACAATTGGACATGTTCGTAATCTTTGTATGCATGTGAGTTACACGAATACATTAGACATGTGTAACACAGTGCTGCGTGGTGTAATTACGCCAACACATTTCACTGCGCCAGGTGCTATCACTCAGTAATCGTACAACAAACAGATCAATGTATATAACCAAGTATTAATTGTAAAATCACACACAACACACTTGTTGAGCGAATGAATCAATGCAGTTCATGCGCTGTGCGCTATTTGTTCCAAAAATTTGTTAGTGTGTCGTACAGATGACGTGCGACTCACTCGATGCATTATATCTTATTGCCCCATAGCCCAATTTTAAGTTAACGCAATGAACAGACTTAGTGCATTGTGCCCGAGTTACTGAGTTAACGTAATGAATTTCGCTGAGTTTCCTATGCCTAGAATACATACAACTTATTCCTGATGGTGTCTTTTTTGGGGTTGTAAATATAGCACACATTTTATTCCCAAACAATATGTCAATCCGAGTTATACACAATAAATATTTCCAAATAGTTCCAATATTTATAGGGAACTTCAACTTTACCAAACTTATAAAGGACGAATGTCGACTGTTATATTATTGACACATTACATATTGTAAAAATTCTATGTTTGTACAAATAAAGATTGTTGCAATTAACTTAGGCTTTCTCTTACATTATATAATGTCTGTGCATTATAAACATACATAATATATTCACAGTGCAGGAGAAAGTTTTTTGCATATTATTTGGATTCACTTAAATTGTAAATTATAATTTATGATATTTAAAATACCATAAATGCTTGAATTATTTGACCATTTGTAACATTGGGATTTCTATGGGAATTTTAATTTATTTAATTTTAATTTATATTTAATGAGAAAATTCCACTTAAAATTTGGACCCTTAAGCGTTGAATTTCCAAAAATTTTTATCGATTACTGAGAAGTATGAAATTTGGCAATTAACATCACTGTATAAGTTAAAGAAAAATTTTGAAAACGATTAATTTGTAATTATTTTATAGGTAATGGTATGAGAACCCATCGTGCGCGTTTTCATTTTATTTATAAAACTTTAAAATTTTAATTTGGTTAATTTGTAAATCGCTGAAGTTAAATTTGGGCAAGTAAATAGCTGGCTTAAAAACTATGCTTTATTATTTTTGTTATCATCATGTGATTTTTATGTTTGGATTTTCTTGCGAAGGTTAATCTCCCGTCAGTCAGATGTCAGGGTCTCATCAATAAGAGCAGGTGGCACCATGAGCAGGTGAGGTTGGTGTTCATATCAACATGACACTAATTGCCATTTTTTTATACTAAAAGTTTCTATCATATTTGATTAATCAACCATTGGTATGTGAGATCCTGTTGTCTGG
This sequence comes from Mesosemia grandis, assembly GCA_018237805.1. Taxonomy (NCBI): domain Eukaryota; kingdom Metazoa; phylum Arthropoda; class Insecta; order Lepidoptera; family Riodinidae; genus Mesosemia; species Mesosemia grandis. The sequence continues at coordinate 4,348 of DVZW01000134.1, forward strand.
AATGAAGGAAGTAACCTCCAGATTTCTAACGATTGTGTATCACCATAATATTTAAACCCAAAATGCACTTTCTGAGTTGATACCGCGTTAGCTTTGAATTTTGTGATGGAAGTAATTACTCAAATACATGGTGAATAAAGGGATAAGCGACTTTTTTCGTTATCAATGTAGTATGATAATCAAAGTTATTGTTATAATTAAAACAATATAAATACCATGTGCGCTAATGATGTTCTATTATTTTATCGATTATTTTATAATAGGCATTATGTTGAAAATTGTGATCAGATTTGAGAGATTAAATTTAGCCTATTTGTGGGACTATTTCATCAGATATAATCTTGCAATCTATCTAACCAATTATTAGCATAAAATTTCCCCTGGTCTGTCTTTAAAATGCACACTTTTTCGCTTACGCTTAACAAATTATAACGCTATTGGCCATTTGCTTACTTTCAGCTGTATAAAAGTGGCTATGTGGAATATAGTATTCAGTAGCTATTTTGTATTCGTACATTTTGTAGATGGGATGGAGTTGACTGAGATGTTTTTATGACTTACTTTAGGTACACCCTTGTTTGACAGTTAGTAGACTTCTTTGAGATTTGTAAAAATAAAATTAAATATCATTACCCCATTATTCTCGAAAGGGTAGGCAGAGGTAGGGTAGGTATTGTTATGAAAATATTATAATCAGATATAATCGCCTCGCAAAGATCATCTTCTAGACTCTAGAGGAACTACTGTCGATATCTAAGCTCGAGTTCTTTTTAATTTTAGAGTTCGGCCACTAGTTTCTATAGTAGGTATTTTTAAATTCTCTGAAAAAATAACTAAGCTGTCTGGATATGTATTCATTTTGGTGACGATCATTTACTAATTACACCTCTGCCTACCCCTTCAGGGATAGCGGGACGATATTTATTCACATAAAGATAAAAAGGTACTACGTAACTAGGTAGGAAAAATGTTGGGAGGGAATGGGAATGACGGGGTCATAGAAACCAGTTTTTAGTAAAGACTGAAAGTAAATTCTTCAAGGTGTAGGTACAAATACTCAAGACCTTTTTAAATCTTAAATGAAGGCAAACAAGCAAACGGTTCTCCTTGACAGTAACAGATAACCTTTGTCTATCAACCAAAGGTGTGTTTTCAATCTTGAGACTGAAATGTTAGGTCTTTTGCGTAAGTGAATCGGCTACCTTACCCTCCGAATATTAAGTCAACATTAAGGTACGAGCGGTGGTACCAATCTAACTATACTAGCGGTGGAACTATATCACCAAGTAGTCGAGATGTTTCTGACAGAACCAAATTCGCTCGCCTCTTACGGCATGACAGGAAGGCAGTTGGCCTATTCTGCACGTGACCAACACGGGGATATTACCGGTCTAACGGTCTTTTCTTGATTTTCCGTTTGAACGGAAAGGTAACCTTATAGCCAAGCACAACACTTACTACAGTACTTTAATTCAGCACTAAAATATTTTCAGTAATATGCGTCGACCCCGTCCGAAGCCTCGTGTACGGCGAGAAGCGCCTCCGGCTGGTGACGCCACCGACTCGGAATACTTCACTGATTGCCAGTCGTTAATAGGTAACAAATAATTAAATTTTGTATCTAGGTGAAGTTCTGCAATCGCCCGAATTGGTAATACCGCCTCAATAACGTCAGTGCTTGTCATTGCCGTATTCCGGTTTGGACAGTAAGATAGCCGGTACACTTACGCAAATGACTGAACATTGTTTTCATTTATAATAAAAAAAAGTCTTAGGTGAGATTAAAACGTTAAAGAATTCGCTTCTTACGACACCAACATAATCGTCAGAGTATTCAATGTTCGTTTTAAGTGGGTAACAACTGAACTCATTATAAGATAAAGACGAACACCGAGAAACTCGTAATTAAACGATTCATTAAATCGCAACATCTGACGTAACGCAATTTAGCTCTGCTATAATGTGTATTATTATTATTACTAGCGGCCCGCCCCGGTTTTGCACGGGTATAAATTATACATATAAACCTTCCTCTTCAATTCCCCTATCTGTTAAAAAAACCGCATCAAAACCGTATATACATACATACACAGGGACAGACAGAGAAAGCGAGTTTGTTTTATACTGTGTTATGATAACATCGCGCCGGTTCCCTTACGGGGTAAGCAGGTAGAACTGAGCGCAGAACATCACGATATCGACACACCATTTATACATTTATAACTCTTATGCACTCTCCTCGGTGTCTATGACTCCTTATGATGATGTCATAATAAATATTATAATTATTACGTTTATAGGACACTTGCGGGAGAAGAACAAAAGAAGATCGATAAGCACAAGAGAACTGAGTGCCAAACATTTTTCACTTTTGTCACTTGTTTCACTTCTTTAACATCAATCAATCAGCACTCATCGGTTTCAGTGATTCTTGACTCCGTCTTAGTCTAAGCCGCGACCCGTTTGGCCAGAATAAGTCAAACCTTCATAATTCACATGAAATTGTTGCATTTTTTTTTGCACGTGAAGACAAACAAGCAGACAGATCTCCTGGTGTTCAGAGAAAACTAAAGCCGATAGACATTAAAGGTGTGAATGGTGCGTTGCCTTGACTAGGACGTTTAGTCACTTGCATAAGGGAACCGACTACCTTGCCCTTTAGACCGGAATATGACAATAACAAGCGCTAGGTAAGTTGTTGCCAATCGGGGCGAGTCATTGCAGAACTCTACCACCCAGTTGTCACGGTGGTGGTGACATATTCAACCTTCGCCTCTTACGAGCTGCCTGGCAGGAAGGCAGTTGGCCTATTCTATACACGAAACCCGGACCAATACGGGGATATGAGTAATAATGATTAGGAATTTGTTGATTTCGAATTATTATCATAATAGAAATGTCGAGGTTTATTATAAGGCACTTTTTACATTATATTTTGATTAATAACACTTGTACTATTTCACTTTTATTTATTTAAAGCCAATCGGCTTCACCTTTTTAAGGCATCATCAGGGCTATAATTTAATATAATAAGTTATAACCCCGATGATGCCTTAAATAGGTAAAACCGGTAGGCTTTAAATAAATAAAAGAGAAAAAGTACAAGTGTTATTAATCAAAATATAATAATGAGGGCATTTCACCAAGTGCCGACAATGGAAACTGTAAAAAATATATTTAAAAAATGCACTTTTAACACTTATTTTTTTAAATGATGTATGTGTAATAAAAAAAATATTTTACATATAAATAAAATAAAGAAATATCATCATTACCATTATCCCCGAAGGGGTAGAGGTGAAACTAGTACAAACCAGCGACGTTAGTGTGTACTAGCACAGTGTAAACATGAGTCACGCGCTACCAGTAGCACGCAAAAGACTGCTACGTCAGTTTGACGCTACTAGTACCCTCGCCCCCGCGACTCCCGCGCGATTGCCCCGTCTAGACGTTGCCGATTGTATGAAATATATAGACTGTTGTACTGATACCCACGACTAGCCAATGATATAAAATATGTTTTATTTAAAACACTTACAGGTACAGATGTTGAAATGGACAGCGAAGAGTTTTATGATGTTCCATCTGATGAAGAAGATACACTCAGGGAGTCGATACGGAATGGATATATCAACAACAAAAAGCCTGATCAGGTATTATGCATAGTTACAAGTTTTTTTAAATGGGGACAAACGCAAAGGGGTATCACCCCATCAGGTGATCACCACCTCACTTACCATCGTAAGTGATCACTGCTGCTAAGTGAAACGTACGTGGAGTGTATTTTTGCATGTTTAGTGAAATTGTTGCAACGAAATGTATTATCTTAATGTCAGTTAATTAAAGTCGCGTTTCCAAGAATGACAAAATCTGACGAGAAGTGTGATAAACCTCTTCGCACTCATTAGCGTACGAGGAGGGGAAAAGAGGGTAGGGAGGGACAAACCGAAGGTAGAAAAAATAGGAGTAGGTAGGTAGGTGAATTCGGTTAGGAAGTAGGCTATGAGTAAGTAATTTATAAAGTACACAAAAAATAATTAAAATTAAGAATTTTATTTTCTGTTCTGCGATATGCATGCATGTTAATATAATCTAGAAGTGGATATATAGAATATACATATTTACATTTCAGGACAACCTGGGGCCTACTAACGATACATCAAAAAGCACATAGCTTTAAGATATAACCCGGATGGGGCAATTAGTCAACATGGATGGGATAGGTTGGGATATGGTTGGGATACAATCGTACATCAAATAAAATCGGGCCAATGTATTAGTACATATGTTTTTCTTGTATTATATACAGCGATAAAATTATGATATTTTTGATCAAACGCATCTCTTTGTTGCTATGTATGTTTGATTGATCGTCTTCCTTGTACCGATAATAATTAGTCGCAATTCTATAATAGATACATGTGTATTCTATCAACGAAGTCGTTCTTCGTACCTTGAAATAAATTTAATGTCTACAACATGAATGAACCAAGAATGAATTAATTAGTCATTCGATCATAGTCACTTCTAAAAAGAAGAACTTATATGTATTTGATCTCAATTTTGATGTATTTCTGTCTCTTTCTAATCCTGTTTTTACACTTTCTAAATCGAAAGTAAAACCGTAAGGATACTTGCTTAGAGACCATTAAAATTGAGACCTAATTATAATATTACTTTAACAAATTGTCATACGGCTCAGCAACCTTCAAGAAAAGAGGTAAGTTTAAAGTTTAAAGTAAGTCAGAGCTCTCCGGTTTTCGTATTTATAACAATTCGGTTAAAGTAAGTCAGACCTGGTCTCCCGCCCATGGCGAAGATAGATTGAATTAAAGCAACGACTTCGTCCAAGTCTTTAATAATGCAGAAATTATATAATATTGTGGAATTGATGTATGATATGAAAATACTATTGTGAAGTTCTGTTGCCTCTAATCGGTTTTGTTCTATATGAATATAATAATATTAATGACGATATAATAAAAATAACATATTATTATTATTATATCATCATTAATATTATTATATTCATAACTTATATAATAATTTCCCCGTGAACGAATTAAGTATGTGTCTTTGAGCTCACATATTTTGCACGGAATATCGTTTTAACATTTAAAAACTATTATGTTAATAATTATCAATTTATTTAAATTCTACTTACATTAACATTGGCTACTTATTCAGCGTTATTTATTTTTATTAACTAAAAAAAAACCGACTTCCATATAAAAAAAAAATCAATTGTACGTATTATTAGAGATGACGCAATAAATAGACTTCGGAGTGTATTCTATCCATTAAAAAAGGAATTATTGGAATTGGTATTATTAGACATGACTAAATAGAATTTTTATTCAAACTTCGAAGTGTATGTTGTTATTCCAGATCTATAAAAACTATTAAAATAAGTTATAATTTCAATTCACGTCTAATAGGCGTTTTACATCCCTCATTAAACACATTTAGTGGGCTGTTGTAAAATAATCGAGGAGTATTAATTGGTATAGTTACGTGTAATGACGAATAGTGCAATATATATTTAAATTACATATTCAGCACATGAATATTATTCGGCCGACCATAACGTTTTAAAAATATCAAAAAGTATTAAATTACCAAAAAAAAAAATCCTTATAATGATATAAAAAAAATATATATTTATTGTTTAAAAAGACATTGTCTCATAAAATTTTAACGTTAAAACCTTTGTGGTTAGAGGTAAACTAAGATCATATATAGTTGCATCCCATTGAGCTTAAATTGGAGCCTAGCTTTAACATTTTAACCAATTCCTTTCATTGACAGCAATAATGGTTTTAGCTTAGTGATTAATAAAAGTACCAGGCATAACTCAATCCAACAATTTGGGGTTTTACCTTTGTTGAATTAAACTAAGGTTATGTTGACAGGACCCATAAAGTTAAAACACATAATTATGCGGTTTTAACCAATAGCATATATTGGTTGCAAAATTCCTGATAGTAGTTTTAGCTCATTAGGGTAAAACCAACCATATATTACTAGCAACGCTGAGTTTTTATACTCTCTAACGCTCTTCTTGAAGACATTTCTGAACTGTTTGAAAATTTGAATCAACTAATTATTATTGATAAAAACGTTTGAATTTTTTTATCGTTGTATATGACATACTTGATTGTATATTGTATCATATTTAAATGTGGTATATTGATATTAAAAATAAAATTTATTTGTTTGCTTAAACAAATGCTAATGGCAGATTGGCCAAAATAATTCTGGTGTAGGTTTGAGAGGTGTGAAGGAAATCATTTTTGAAATCATTATTCCACTATGTATATTATTTTATATTTATAAAATGACTTAAAGCGAATTGAATTTCAAATGTATAGATGTCTAAACATGTATAAATTATTTGCTAAATCATTTAGGCTGTTTTTCCATACTTTTTAATGGTTGCATTGAATGCTTTGGAATCCTAAATTCATCTTCTAAGTTATTAGATTGTTATGTGAAACTTTAATTAATTTATTACATACCCAGTGACGATTTTAATACATTTTAGTTATATTATTGATAATGCCGTTCTTTCTGATGACGCACTTTGTTTTAGCTGTTCTAATATTATCTTTGCGGTTCCTAAATACATTTTTTATAGCTTTCTTGTTTTAAATTTAGTCTGATGGTTGCTACTAATGATGTAGTTCCAATTTAAACTATATCCTTATCTCTTCTGTAATAGTTTGCTTCTGTGATTTTGGTTGTATCTCAGAGGTCCGGAGTTCAAACTATTGGTAGGGTTTTTGTTTTTTTGATTTGTTTGGGATTGGTTTTTTTTATACAAAGAACTTAATTGAATGATTGGAATTGGTTTGTGCCTAATTTTAACATATACTTGCCATCTATGGCTAGACGTGGCTGGAATAACATTTTAACATGAAAGGGTGCCTGGCGGCTTTGATGATCACAGCCGTGGCGATATACATACATACATACAATTTTATCTTTAAATAATTTAATTTGTACTGTTTCATCTGATATGAAACGGTACAAATGTTTTCAATTTCAAATACAAATGAAATTTCATTAAGTGTCTACGACAAAAATTATAAAATATTATTAAGAATGACATTGATTGATTACTGTAAGGGAATTATAATATCGTGACTATAATCGCCTTATATTTATTCATAGTTTATGACATAGCCTTGTAGAAGTAGCCTTATTCATGTAAAATAAAAAGGTTGCTCAATGCTAGGTGGTAATTATAGCCTAGTTAGCCATGAGTACTGGTAGCTTTGTGGGTGAAATCCAAATGTATTGTGGTTGCCTTTATACGTTTTTAGTTGGTTTTAGTATTAAAATATAATTTATTTACCCGTGCATAATAAATTATTATTTATCACAGCATAATATAAAGGTAATTGTGATTTGTGATTAGATGTATTTTTGTTGGTAATGGACATTCCTAATAATGCATTTTTATTTGCTTTTTTCTGAATCACGTTATTTTTATAACATCTTCGTACATTTGAAAAAAATAGATTTTACGTATGTATTTAACATACGTAAAACTTAAATTTTTCACAGGACATAATACAAAATTTTCATGCTATATATTACAATGAGGCAAAACTTAATGTCATTACTAAATCGAACCGAAATATGAGGCATTCTGGAGAGACTCAGTCGGGTCGATGCCAGCGCCTTACTTATTCCTGAAACTATAACGACAGTGGTTGTCGTTATTGGGTTCCAATTTGAAGGGTTAAGGTGAATTTACGCAACGCATTTTTGGTGTTAATGGACGCTTGATTATTTAAAAAAAATGCATTCAATAAATTAATGTGTGTATATTATTATTTTTCTGAAGTAATATGTTTTATTTATTGATGAAGGGTAAATATTTTTATATTTGAACAAATTCACCCATTCATAGATTACAATTATATTTTGTAAAGTCAGAGGTGATAACATTTTATCGGTTGGCTCAATTTGTAGTTTGTGTAGAATATTGTCGTTTGTCATTTCATTATTGTAAAACTTCATTCATAGTGAACTTATTCTAGGTTTACTAAAAGCCATATTAGAAAGTTATTAAAAAACAAATGTTCTCGAATAGTTGATAGAATTTGTATGAGAAATTTGGGTACTGCAATATTTTAATTTTGAAATAGATTATTATGGGACATTTTCGAATTTACTATTTCATGCTTGTAAAATTTCAATGTATATAATTAGTATTGATGCTTGCTCAAATTGTTTAAAAATCTGTTCGTCCAATATAATTATTTAATTATTGTAATAAATAAAAC
>DVZW01000135.1:0-12638 GCA_018237805.1 Mesosemia grandis
GTTAAATAAGTATTCAACAGATTGTTATCAACGCTCATATAAAGCAGTAATCAACCGTAAACCTAGCAAAATCAACATCAAACAATTTTTAGAAATCTAATTAAATATTACACCTAAGCTTTACGGAATCTTTTCATTAGGTGGTTTTATGCGATCGACTTTATTTATCCCTGCCGCAATAACCGTTTGTTCCGGTTTTGAAGATAGCCGGTACACATCCATTAACACCTTGGTGTATGTGACGATTATCTCCTACCATCAGGAGATCCGTCTATTGTTTGCCTTCATAATCAAAATTCTTCTTCTTTAAAGATAAAAAAATTAAATCTACTGTTTCTCGTTTAAAATATCATTGATTTTCCATTCCAATATTAAAATAATCTATTTTGGTAAACGACTCAGTTATGGCCTGAAATGTTAGGTTTAATACTAAGTGAGTGGACTTCGTTGTTCAAAGCCTTTCTTTGCTCCGAAAAAAAACTCAAGTTATTGATTTCCGAGCTAAAAACTTAAGTAATTGGAACTTTTACTCGCTCACTTGTTCGCTCGAAACCACGGCCATTGTAACTTAGCCGACACGTTTCTACAAGTAAGTGCATTAATCACGCGTTTAGTCCCGTTAATATATTTTAAGTAATTGGTTTCTGAGCTATCCAACAAGTAGGGCTATTATGTAATACCCTTTTAACAAAATAAACATTGTACTGCTTCTTTAAATATATATATATATATATATACTCATTTTTTATCTTATAATAAGATGGACAAACAAGCTGGATGTTAAAGACAGCCGTCGTCTTTAGACACCAATCATGAGAATGGTGAGTTGCCAACTGTCATTAGGATGTTTTTTGCTACTTTACGCTCCAATCAGGAACCCGAGAGTGACAAACACTTACATTATTGGGCAACGATCAACTTCCCCCGTGTTGGTCCGGAATTCGTGCGTAGAACAGGCCAATTGCCTTCGAGCTAGGCAGCTCGTAAAACGCTAACGAAGGTTTTTCAAGTCATTAACATCGTGACTACTAGGTCATAGTTTGGCGTTAACTCGCCCAGATTGGTGCCACTGCCTTGCTTATTTCTGCAATAATGCCACTGTTTGCGATTTTCGAGTTTCGGTTTGGAGAATAAACTAGCCGGTTCACTTACTCAAGTGTCTGCCTGTAAAGGGATCAACGGAATAAAATTTTACTATGTAGGTACCTGAACGAAGTCGGGATAAGCCACTAGTAATAATATATTTTCAATAATATACAAACACACCTTAACTAAAATACTCCTCCCTTTTGAAGTTGGTTAATAACATTTTAGTGGAACCAAATTTAGTGTACAACTTTTTACAGAGTAGACCAAAATTAATATTGGTATTAACCAAAATTAATATTGGTATTATATAATAGCTCCCGGTCCCTTGCAGCGTGAGCAGACAAAACCGAGAACCAAAAATCGCGATTCGAACACACCCTTTTCGCTTCTTCGATGTTGATAACTGTTTTCATGCACTCTGTCAGGTTTCGGTTTCTCTTGATTTCCGCCTTCTTTCAAGGCGTCACTAATTTGGTCGAGATAAGTCATTCGTAATCGCCCACGGTGCCAAATTTAATATCTCTTAAAAAATAATTATCAAATTTAGTCTAATCTAAAAATTAATGTCTAACTCCCCCTTTCCTTTTGCATCGGGTTAAAAACATCGAATTACTTTTATCAAATTTTATCAATGACGACTTCCTGTAATTTTGCATAAATTGATATCAATGATAAAATTACCTAATTAGGCTCGTCCGAGATTAGATTAATTTATTTCCTCTAGATAACCGTTTATATCCGGATTAGATAACACACTATAATCAAAATGATTACGGAATGGCTCTTTTTAATTTCAAGCAGTTCAGCGATTTTAACCTATTTAATAAAGGAGGTCTTCAATCCGTCTTTAAAACAAATCAAATAAATAAAAAAGCTGTTTATTTCTATGGTACTGTAATTTGCGGGCGCCATTTTGGAAATTTTATACAACCTAGTCACTACCAAAATTTTGAAGAAGAGGTTTCACTTTACAATGGTGTGAGGAAAAATAAAGCAACGGTCCCATGGTTATAGCTGAATTTGAATTATATATACAACTACCATTTTTTTAGCAAACTGTGTCAAAAACTGCGTCGCGTCGCGCCGCGCCTTTTATTGGTCACGTAGGATACCTCCAAGTATGATGTATGTTTGTTTTTTTCGCGTCGCGTCGCATCGCATCGCGCTCGCAAGGAAACGCTGTTAATACACTCAAAAAACTACGAATGTTTTTCGAGTGTACTTAATATGTAAGTCAATTCATTTGACAAGCTCTACAGCCTAACGGCTGGACGGTTTTTGACATATGAGGTGTCGTCAGAATTGTGGTATATAAGGCTTTATAAATTTTCATAATGTGGCCCGGAAATGGAAAGCAGTCGGGTTTCTAACAATATCAGTTATAGTCCCGTATTTTGTATCAATAACTAATGCTCGGATTAAGAGATTAACTTTAAAATCTTAATGTTGTTTTAGTAAAATTTAATGTTGTTTTTAAATAACTTACTATTGCTTTTGTATAATTTACCGTAGTTTTTTAAAATTTGGTGTAAAAATAAATTTTAATTTAGACATTCAATCACAAGTAATACCCGTTTGGGCACAGATCCATTGTATGTATAAATTAACTCTTGTGATAAATTTGTCTATATTTTGTTTTAGGACGAAACGATCGCAAGGGAGCGTTTGTTATGGTGACTTCGGCTGCTTCGAAGATGCTGGTCCGTTCGCATATTTGGAGACTCTCCCGAGCCCGCCGCAGGAGGTGGGAACCCACTTCCTCCTATACTCCACCATAGACAGGTATGAACGTGCTAATATAGGCGTAGATGTGGCCTACGTTTTAAAGTGTTGAATTATACGTGGCATTATTAATGGCGTTAAACGAACGCCGATATCAACACGCCAGTTAGTGCGTTAAGACACAGATGTAGAGACAATGGCTGCCGTCCTCTATGGTTACAACAAGTTAGGGCACTACTTTCAAATTTAATTAATAGATATTTAGAAAGATGACAGCACAAAATACATTGTATTATATAAAGTGAAGACAGGTGGTCATATCGGGCAAATTATTTGCCCGATGACACCATTTTAAAAAAAAAAACAAACATATTCATTAAATTTGGCAAATTGGAGATTATCGGATTGGATTATTGATCCTGGGGATTATAATGCTAGGTCTTCATGCATCTATACCGCCTACCTATCGCTCGCGGCTACACCTACAGCCGGCGAAAGTAGTAGACCATGACATACATACATTTACAGTTAAAGAAACCAGTGATAGAATTTGAGTGCATTTGAATCATTACTCCTCATCAAGTAATGTGCACGATGTAACAGCTCCTATATTTGTGAGGCAAATCTTTCTTCAATAGACCATTATTAAGACTAAACTAGACTAATTATTCCGCGTGAAAAACACAAACAAAATTATCCCACGGTAACCGTAATTTTTTCCGGGATAAAGTAGTCTGTGTTATTCCAGACTGTATTCCACCTGTATGCCAAATCTAATTCAGACCTATCCAGTAGTTTAGTGTGAAAGATAAACAAACGTCCTTACAAACATTCGCATTTATAATATTAGTAAGATAACGAGACAAAAGGTCACAGAATTACGCAACAACATCTTATTTCAAGACAATAGTTTTGTGTTATCTTGATTCATACAAATGAGATCAGCTGAGTAGGAAGAGGATACATTTATTTTAGAACATTAACGTTATGGCCGGTTGTCAGTAATTTGCCTTTTCCCGTCGATTTAAAAAATATCATCACGCCTATTTTCACATCTTCCTACCATTATCACCGAAGTGGTAGGAAGGTACCTCAAGGGACCTGGCGTGATGATACATACTGATACAGTATGTGAAAGTTCAATATACATTTTTTTTGCCTGACCTGGAATTCGAACCCAGGACCTCGTGCATCTTATATACAGGTACCACTATGCCAACAAGGCGACAAGATTTTCAATTATACAAAAACCGAATTTTAATCAGCTTATCGGTCTGTAACTTTAATAGGATTCTACCCACGGACATTTGTATTCCACCACAGTAGAAAAACATCTCGCATACTGCATAGCGATTGAAATGACTTAACGTCATTATCATACTTTTAATTAACATTGTACGGAAGCGTTAATTTGAAATGGTAACTAAGTAATCAATCAGTCTCGGAGTACAGTATGAGATTATCTAACTGCCAACAGCTACGTTGTTTAATCTTTTAAACGAGTTTTTTCTTGTGACTAAAGTTAGCTCGCAACTCTGTGTTATTTTTATTTTGTACAAAAGCCAACAAGCGGACAGATCTGGTAGTAAGAGATAATTGTCGGCTATAAACACCAGAGCTGTTAATTGTACGTTGTCAAGCTTGAGTCTGGGATAATAAGACTCTTGCGTATGTATAAATAAATCATTACATTACATAAATATATCACTACATTACGAGAAACCTTCACATTATTATATCATCACTACAGGTCCCTTGCGCGTTAGGAAGAGAACGTAACGCCAAATACGACGACTTAAACTCACCCGTTTCGCTTCCTCAACATTATTTCTCTGACTCACTCCTTGACACCACCTTCTTTCAAGGGGGTGAACAATTTGGTCTCCTATGACTTCCATCAAACTTTCTTATTCTGTTTTGCTAATCGTTCATCTGACATCTGCCCAAACCGGCGAAGCATGCCATTTCTCATTTTTCACCGATACTTTTTCAAACCAACTCTTTCTCACACTTCTCCATTACGAACGCGGCCGGTGTGTGACACAGATTTTCCGTAGAACTCTCATCTCAACCGCGTTTATCCTATCCCCAAGCTCTTTCTTTCTCATCCTTTACTTTTCCGTACTAAATCAACCAGGGGTCATATTATATAATCTTCAAGAAAAGAGCTACTGACGGCTACTGAAACGCCTCTGGTGTTGAGTAATAGAAAGTGATCGCCAGCTATTAATTTTCCCCCTTTTTCTATAAAAATAAAAGAAACATAAATATTCGTATTATCTTTACTCACGACGTTTTGAATACAATCACTTGAACTATTTGACGTATTAAGTTATTAGCCAATATGTTTCACCTATTTAACGTCTAGTAGCCATGATGATGTCAATATGTGAAAATGAATAAACGTAAAATATTACCAGTAATTTTATTCAGAATATAATAATGATTTTATTTCATCAAGTGTTGTTCACCAACTTTACTTATTCCTGTTGCAATAATACCAGTGCTTACACTATCGTGTTCCAAATTGGAGAGTAAAGTAGCCGGTACACTTACGCAAGAGTCTTATCATCCCAGACTCAAGGTTGGCAACGCACCATTAACATCTTTGATGTACATAGGCGACGGTAATCTCTTACCATCAGGAGATCAATCCGCTTGTTTGCTTTCCAATAAAAAAAATATAAATAAAAATTAAAATTAAAAATAATATAAAATATAAATATATGTATAAAAAAAAGCTACAGAGGTTCCTGGCTGGATACTAAGTACGGGTTATATATTTAGTTTTTCAAAAAAAAATCAATGAATTCACCGGAATCGGTTGCTGCCAAATATGACGATAACTTATCACAATCATTAACCAAAATACCTTAGGCTAGACGTGGATACGTTGAATACGTGTCGTTGGCCTAGTAGTACCGGTGTTGATATAATTGCAAGAAGTCTTGGGTTCAATTCCCAGGTCAGGCAAATTAATTTAATATGTCGTTAGTTTTACCGAAAAACTGAACTGAATAACCAGAAATAGAATATGTACCACCTATCACTCCATGTGCCTTAATATTATTGCCTAAGTCTACTGTTTCACCCTTGCCTACCCATCAAGGGATAATGGGCGTGATGATTTTTATTCTATTTTTTTACATTTATAATATAACATATTTATTGCAATTCGAGTGATATAAATGCCAAGTCAATGATACTCTTATATAAAGTATAAAGTCCAAATGATAAAGAACACTGTCGAGAGCAAGAATAAGTTATAAACAATAACCAGACCACTAAGTTAAAACAACTTACAGCACTAACTTATCCAACTTAACTCGACATAGTGATAAGACACATCTTTGTGGGATTACTCACTACATGTAACAATGGATGTTCTCCGTATCACGGGTGTAGGCACTTTAAGAGATTGCGAGTCTGACCTGATGGGTACGTAGATATAAAACTACTGGAAACTTATATTTTTTTCTTATCGTTTTTGCTAATGAGACTATGGTATAAGTTGGAACGTGAAAAAATCGATGTCGATAAACAAAAGTATTTATTAAAATTAAATTGAACAGTATAATGTTAATAACCAATGTGTTGTATTTTAAGGTAGTGCAAATTAGTGATGCATCACTATCGTAAATGAAACTATCGATTAAATTGAAAACTTAAAAAATCGAAAAGTCGATAGCCATTATTATTTATTACCTTTAAATTGATAATAGAAATATTTTTTTTACATTTTAAGGTAGTGCAAATTACTGTTGCATCACTATCGCTAATGAGACTATCGATTTAGCTTGGAAACTGTCATAAAATCGATAGATAGATACCGACAGGCAATAAAATAGAAAACTGATACGAAATATGGAGCTTGTGTCGCATTTGAAATTAGTGGTAATATAAGTATTGCATACAGAGGCCGATCTTTAACTAGTGTCTGTCTCTGTTTAGTTTGAAAGAAGTTGATCGAGCCATACGATATCGAATGTCATTAATAAAACACATATGAAATAAAGGAAAAACAATATTAATGTTAAATTACATTGAATTTTCTTGGAAATAAAAATAAAAGAATTTAATTAACTATTCTATGCGTACATATTTTGCCATATGTCATATTTTTTATACATAGATTAATATGAACATACCAGAGTTGACCTAATTTACGAGAGATCCCACGTTTAGTCTACAATATTAATTAGAACCATTATATGTATAGGTAGGTATTACATTTTTTATTATATTTTTTATTAAACAATTATATTATATAGCTGGTACATTTTTGACAATATTATTTATAATAAAATCAAATAATTTTCAATTTTTATTATTTTTAAATATTATTATTCTAGGACAAAAAAATATCTTATTACTTTGGAATAGCTACTTTAAGACAACTGGAATACACCTAGTGTCGTGGTGTGTGAAGATTAAACAGGTCCCCATTCTCGACTTATAAGCCACCTATATTCCACCTATAAGTGGAACCAATATGAGCGACTCTACGACTACAGTCGCCCGGATTGGTGTCACCTTCTTACCTATTTCTGGCACCATAACATCTGTGCTTGTTTTTATCGTGTTCCAGATTGTAGGGTAGAATACCCATTTAATTCACGCAAATAACTTTATTATAGGAGGTATCACCACACCATTAACACATTCAGTGTCCACACGACGGGTATCTTTGACGGAGAACACGTTTCCTCTGTCTACGAATACAACCCTTAAAAAACACTAGATAATAATACCAGGTAATAATAATCCTTAATAACACTAGGTAATAATAATCCATAGACGCGTTTTAGGACACCCACGAAAAAATAAGGAAATATAAGGCTGGCAATACGCGACATAACAGGAAAAAAATACGTATTAAAAAATGAATGTTACCATCACTAGCCGTCAACTCTACCAATATGTTTTTTGAAGGGAAATTGACTTGCGATCTTAAATAAATTATAATTTTTATGCATAAAGTGATTTAATGAATAATAATGAAAGTGCGTTATGCAATAAATCATCGTTAAGTGTCCAAAAGATAAAAAATTCAAGTGAAATCGCGAATTCCCTCCGTAGGTGTTGTCGATAGCGTCCTTTTACTTCTGCGTAAAGTTCACTTCCGCTTTACGTGAAGTGAGAGGACCCGACATGATACGACTAGGATAGGCTAAAGTTATTCACTTTTGTAATAAGAACTAGAAAAAAGAAATACTTGTAAAGGCGAGATCCAGAGCCAGAGAGAGATTAATAAACCCAATTAGGTAGATGTTACATTACGATTATATTATTTCGTGTACAAAAATCACTTATAGCAAATTGAAAACCGCAAATATTTACCGACCATTCGATATCATCGAAATCAAATACAATTTATGAAAATTGTTAACCGCAAACCACTCGGACCACTATTAGCAACGTCAAATAACATATTTTAAACAACCGAATTCGCTAATTATAGTAGTAATATGAATTTTTATATTTCAATTATTTTTACTGGCTAGTTTGTATGTGAATTGGTTCACAAAAAAAATTAAAAATACATATATACATATTAAACTGCTAAACTGGGTTCTATTCCCAGGTCGGGCAATTAGAGTCGTTTCAGTATTCCTGGAAAATTTAACTGTCCGATACAGGATATGTGCCCTACATGGCGACAAATTTGCCACGTATTAAATAATTGTGTCTTAGTGACATATGAATTTACTAGTTGCTAACTTGACATCTAGTGATGATGCTCACATCCTTCCATATTACATGATAATATCCTTTCCCAGGCCGGTGTGTTTTTTAGAAAACGGAAAATACACAATAATCCTATTGCCCACCCTGGGTAGAAAGTCCCAGCATTCATACATTTACCAACACCGGTATCGTTTAACCAACGTGCCGACAAGTTAGGGCTATTTAGTTTTGACTTCAAAAATAGTTTATCCCTTAGGAATATCTCAGATTATCCCTTAGAAGTCAAAGCCAAGACGACATTTATTTATTTCAAATATCAAATGATTTATTTATCTATCTAGACTTTCCTCCTTTTTTATATATATTTTAGGAACCAAACAAACAGACGCATCTCCTGCTAATAAGAGATAACCGTAGGTGACAGTATATACGGTATTCATTATACACCGAAGGTGTTGAAGGTGTTAATGGTACATTGCCAACCTTTTGTGTATAGAATAATATACAACTAGAATACGCCTATGACAAGCACGGGCATTATTGGGGCAGGAATAAGTAAGGCGGTGGTACCAATCCGAACGAGTCATCGAGAGAACTCTACTACCTAATTCTCACGATGTTAGTGATTTGAAAAACCTTCACTCGCCTTTTACAAACTGTCTGGCAGGAAATCAGCCAGCCTATTCCACACTCGAAGCCCAGAACAACACAGGGAAAGTGTTTTATCAGATAATAAAAACTGAATAGCAAATTAAAGAAATTAGAATTACATAAAAATATTACTAAACCTACAGTAAGTAAATATTCCACTATCACATTTCTTCTCTTTTTATGATTATCACATCCATTAAAATAACATCCGTGTCGGCCCGTTTCGTATTTACGTCAGGTGTTCCAGTAGATTTTAAGTAGGCTTTGAAAAATTCACAAGCGTAAGTGCTCCTTGGGAACTCTTAACATTTCTTAAAAGATGAGAAAATGGTTTCCGCGACCTCATTATCTATTTACCGTCGTAAAGTGTAAGAATATCATGTTTGTCTCTGTCTTGTAATATTTACTAGTTTAATATGTTGGTTTTGTTTGAACTAATTAATGATTTTTATATTAATATAAATACTATCTTACTAATATTATAAATGCTAAAGTTTGTGAGAATGGATGTATGTGTAGTAAAAAACTATTAAACGGATCTGGGTGAAATTTGGTAAATAGGTAGACTACAACTTGGAATAACATATACACTACTTTTATCCCGGAGGAATTTACGGCTCGCGTGGAATAGATTTGTTTGTATCTTTCACGCGGACGTAGTCGAGGGCGACTGTTAGTAATTTATATTTTTTATTGGAATCCCAATAGCTATGTGTTGTTCGTAAGAAGAATAGGCCTACTGCCTTCCAGCCAGGCAACTCGTAAGAGGCGAGCGAAGGCCTTACAAGTCACAATCATCATTGCTACAAGAGTTCTGCGACGACTCAGTGGGATTGTTATCATCGTCTTACTTCTGCCTGCCGCAATAATATCAGTGCTTGACACAAAAGACGTAAAAGTCTTATCCCAGACTCAAGGTTGGCAACGCACGATTAATATATTTGGTGTATATAGGCGACGTTTACCTTTTATCATCTGGAGATCTGTCTGCTTTCTTATGAGATAAAAATAAATATAGTAACGAGTTTTAAATACTCTATAAGGCTTATTAGTATGACCAAAGGAATATCTGGTTGAATAAATTAGAGAATAAGCGTGATGCTCATAACCGTCGACTGAGCAGGCAGGGGCGCAAGTACATACCAGTGCTCACCTACGGGACAGTTCAAGGATGATATTTAAGTCTATGGTGTGACAAACGGCAAGCGTGTCTCTATATCGACTATTTAGCCCGGGCAGTTAAGATTTTCAGAATAAGATACAAAACTTTTTAAATATGTATACCGGGACTTAATCGCGTGAGTAATTTAAGGTGTACCTTTTTTATTTCCTGACGTTTTGATTAAGTCCCGGTATACATATTTAAAATGAGTTATAATCGCGAAAGTTTAAAAATAATAAGATACAAAACTAATAAAATCCAAGGGATTGAACCAGTGTCACCTCTAACTACCCCTTTGGAAATGAAGGGCGTGATGATATTTATTTATTTATTATTTCTTAAGGAATTAATAAACTTATTATAATGGTTGTTACACAAAGCTCTTGCCACTCCAGTTACATATTTATTCGTTTTCCGATGGAATAATAAAATATCGATTTATAACCATTTTAACCCGATTGTGGAAAGGTTATGCTTTTCGAGCTTCTGTATGCTTGTATGTATGTATATTTGTCCGTTTCTTTTACACGCCCTACAGCCCTAACGGTGTTTGACAGTTCAGGTGTCATTGGATTGGTCCGAATTTTAGTAGCGACATAGACTATATAAATTTTGTCAAAATGGCGCCTGGAAGTGAATAAAGGGAGATTTGCCCAAGCTGCTGGACAGTTTTTGACATATGAGGTATAATTAGATTCATCAGAATTATAGTCGTGACATAGAGTATATAAATTTTCAAAATGACACACACAAATTGATTTTTTGTTCTCGTGTTTAATAATTGCTTGTTCTCTGAATTTTCAGAACATGTTTTTACCTTTAATTAAAAATTCTTTATTAAAATTATCAGGTATGATTAATGTTTAAATTGACGATATGATTGTCATCCACAGCAATAGTTAATGGGTCGCATTACTGTGAGTAGTAGTTCAGTATAGTCATGTAGACACGTCCTTCATGAAAGTGGTACAGACGTGCAATCTTTAGAAACGTAGTTGTGACGAGTGATGTATCGCGTCGCCATATCACTATTTTACAAAGATTGCGACAGAAAAGTGAAAAGGGACACATCAAGGAATTAAAAACATAGCTTTACATAGATGCTAGAGCAGTCAATAATTTCCGTCTACATTCGGGTCCGATGTTAGTAGGCTAACAAACTGCCTGCCTCGTATGAAGTTCGTTGAAATAGGCCAACTGCCATCTCACCATCATATTGTGTGTTAGATGGTAGATATTTAATATTACCGCCGATGTAAAGGTACCACGATCTCACTTATTTTTGCTACTATAATGTCAGAGCTTGTCGTTATCGCTTGTCATGTGTTAGAAAAGAAAGGTGCACAATATGGACAGTAGAGCTAAAGGACTAAATTCTATTTCGATGTTTGGCCTAAAAATTGTCTACAGAATAGCATTAATTAAAGGCCCTTAAATGGCGCTGGTGTGCCGGAGTGTATAATTTGAAGTAAACGATTTTAGGCGTATTGAAGTTCGCTGTGTGGTTTTCCAGTACCACAGCGCCATCTTTATTTAAGTTTATGTCCGGGATATTTTTGTTACATAGAGATTGAGGTCCTTTGCCTCTACTGTCTATAGTACAGGGGACGACTCAGTGGGATTGTTATCTTGTGGGATAGAGAATAAAGAACAATGCGCCATTGTTTTTTATTATGCTAAATACCTATGCTATAAAAACGGCATATCAAATATTAAAGAACAAACAATATATAAATAAAACTGAAAGATTATTACAATCAATTTGGTTTGTGATTTTCGATATTTCACGTAAACATATAAAGTTATTCGAATAGGAATAAAGTTCGAGATGCTGATTCCATCTTCTGTTCATTAAGACGTTTATTCATCAAATTTCATTTATTTTTTCGTTGTGCGAGCCCCAAGCCCCGTTAAATCAGAATACTTATTTGCGAACGTAACTGGATACTCTCGCGAAGTACGTTTCGCACAATTTTCGGGTTCAATGAGCCGGGTAATGTTATTTATCTGCTCAAACGGCTATGTATAGATTAAAATATATGTATTGAAGTTTATATACTAAAGATATATATCATATACAGTATATTGCCTTCAATGTTCCAACATCTGGACCGATTTTGATGATAAATTCGACGATAAAGACGAATTGATGATAAACACCTGAATGATAAATGGCAGTTTCAAATAGAAATAAAATAACTATTTAATTGTGGAATATTTTATATTATTTTTTTTCTTTTTGTTTTTACTTCATACCAATTCAGTTCAGTTATTTTATTTACGATTACTAATTAATAAGTTATAGGTTACAATTGTTTTAAATGTA
>DVZW01000136.1:0-12631 GCA_018237805.1 Mesosemia grandis
CCTTGAGTCTAGGATGATAACTCTTGCATAAGTGTACCGGCTACTTTACTCTCCACACCGGAACACGACAATGACAAACATTGGCATTATTGCGGCAGGATTAAGTAAGGCGGTGGTACCAATGTTACTACGCTGTAGCGAAGTTTGAAACCGGATCGCAAGCAGATATATCGTAGGGTCATCACATGCCTGTGAAATCGGTCACTAATATCGTCTTAGGTACCGGTTACGTAAAAATATACTACCGGTTCGGAAAGTTGTAACCACTCGTTGGTTGAGTGGTTATCGTACACGCCTAACGACGTATGTATTTATTTATGGTATAGGGAGGCCAACGAGCAGGAGGCTCACCTGATGTTAAGAGATCGCAACAGCTCATGTGTAACCGCAACACCTGAGGCGTTTCAATTACATTGTCAGCCTTTGAGAAATCAATGGACTCTTTTCTTGAATGTTCCTAAGTCGTATTCGGAAATACCACCTCTGAGTCTTCGTTCCATAGTGAAGTCGTAGGAAACAAAAAATGCTGACGAAATCGCACAGCTGACGATTTTCAGAAATAGAGATGAAAACAATGGTAGTAAAAACTTTTTATATATTATCTTTGATATGGTTAGATCAATTCGATAGGGTTAGATCAATTCGTGTAATTTATGTAATCGTTTTCTATATTTTTATGCTTATTTATTATTAATCTTTATCACATCTTATAAAGACGACAATTTGTAGACTATATGTAATAATGTTTTCGTATTCTTATCAATTAGGTGGTAAATTGTTATGTAATGGGTAATAATTCAATTAAAATATACTTGCATCCGGTTAATGAGTTGGAGTTGAACGATAACGTTTGACCTTGGGTAGTAATTATAGACCGGACTGCATCCTCAGCTATATGTACTTTTATTAAATACAATGTAATATGTTGTAAACATTGTGCAAAGTATGTATCTTCACGCCCATGGTCCAAAAAGGGGTAGGCAGAGATCACGTTTACGCTGACGTGCTACCTAGCGCGTTAATATAGGCGTTACGTAGATGTGGCCAACGTTTTAGTGTGTTAAATTATTCGTCTCATTATTAATGGCGTTAAGCGAACGCTTATATGAAACGCTAACTAACGCAGTAATATAGGCGTTAGGTAGATGTGGCTGGTTTTAGTGTGTTAAATTATTCGTGACATTATTAAAAGCGTCAAACGAACGACCATATTAACGCGCTAATTAGCGTGTTAAGGCGCAGATGTAGCCGTAGCATAAAAGATTCGCATCGAAGCATAAATTGCCCTTTATGAAATAATGACGCGCTGTGCGATATTTTGAGAGGATCATGTGGTTCAAATGAAACCGATTGGTCGATGAATCAAGCAAGCCGCGACCCGATGTTGCTAACAATCAACAAATTCAATTCCATTTCATGGACTTCCCACCAATGGAGCCAATCAGTGCCATGTTTGAAAACTTTTTCCTTTTTTATTTTTTTATCTTTTTTATTCTCACATCTTTGTTATCCTCTAGCCTCCAGGGTAAACAAATGGTCGTTTAGAACGTAGATATGATCGCCTCGATCTAGATGCACAGTGTCGGTATAGATGCAAGAATTTCTGTGTTCAATTCCTAGGTCGGCCATGATATTAATAAGATCTTCAGATCATCTGATTAACTTCAGTTAATTTTGACTCATGACCCAGGATTGGATATGGCCCTGATATGGCGATCCGGGTGTTTCCCTAATATCCCATAATTAAACGTATTGATATTCATTATTCATTCCCTCTTCACTATGATGAATGATGACCATTGTTATATCAAAATCAAAATCAATCAATTTCAAAATCATTTATTTATCTATATAAACTTTTAAGAAGTATTTAAAGATCGTCAAAGTTGACTCAACTACCGGTTCGGAAGGCTGATTCTGTGAGGAAGAACTGGCAAGAAATCACCCAGTCGTTCTTTTTCTCCAAAATGTACATTTCAAACAATTGTGTCTTTTAAATTATTAATAAGTAATAGTCACGGTGTCGTAAATGAAATAACTGAATCGCAACGTATAATACTATATAATTCATATAAACTAAAAGTAAGTGCAATATTTACGCGTTAATCCCGTCAATAAATAGTTTAGTTTGAAAATTCAAACATATAAACTAAGTTGTAATTTGTAACATAGTACGCTATAGTTGCTAATTATTAGGGCACGTCTCCATTCACCTTTGGTGATAAGATGCGTAAAGATATAATACGAATGAATCGGTCTTAGAAATTTTATGTTATGCTTTAAGAATATCAGTTTTAATTTGTATAATACAACTTGAAAAAATTAATGCGTTGGAGATGAGGATTTAATTTTTTTAGAAAAGATCACTATAAATGCGTAACGCTGTTTTCGTAGTGTTTAAAACCCCACAAACTCAAAAGGATTGATAAATGACTCAACAAAACTATTGCGCGATCGAGTGGAGCTATATCAATGAGTTCAATTTTAACTGGACAACGCTTAAGGGTGTATGTCTTCAATCAAGTATTGAAGACATACACCCTTAAGCGTTTGTACCCTAAAAGTACAATTGACTCAGGGTAATGCAGTATCTAGTAGTGAATAGTGAACATTTAGTCAGAATTAATTCATAATTTTTAATGAAGTAAATTGTCTGTAAGAACCTTAAATGGTAATTTCTGTAATTGGTGAAAGCCGCTTGTCAAATCGCCTACGAAGGGATCGTGGACAATTTAATTAAGCTTGTTCGAAAACTGGAAATAAATTAAATGGAAAACGCGGGAATTAACCCGGGACTTCTGCTTTAGACTATTCAGCTAATCATCATCACAGAGATGGAAATATAAAAACATTAGGTTCAGATTATTTCAGTTATTCTGTTTTTGCTTGATAGCTCAGCCAATTGCTTTATTTCAGTGTTTTTATTTTTACTGTTCGTCAATTTGACATATCTTTTCAACTTTTTTACTTCCTTATGTTCTCTTGGATATCTAAATAATGGCACTCACCTTCACGTCTGGGCTTTTACGAAAACGTTGTTCTTGGATATTTGGTTTCCTATATCTAAGTATGACACAAGCACATATTGACGACAAATTTATAATAGTGTTCTCTCCAGTCATATTCAAATCTATGATATTCAATCCGACCGATTCTAATTGATACGCTCTGTCGCCCAAAGTTATTTTAAGACCTTTTTTTAAGTCAAGTTAATAACAAAAACACAAATCTAATACTGATTGGGTGCTGAAAGCTAAATCCATAGACTGGTCATAATAAATGGGCGTAAAATCGCAGCAGTTGCTAAATCTATATTAGATGAAGAAAAAACTTTGTATCCCTTCAATGAAATCGCGGACGGAGGACTATGAAATTCGGTATCAGGAAACTTTTGAAAATGTGGCATCAATGTGCTAGTTTTTGAAGTACGTTAGAAAAATAAAAAAAGCAGTAATTTATTTAATTAATTTATTGTTGATGTACATCCCTGGGATGATATTTATTTGTAATTATTATTAAAATTACTTATACACTTTTATTTAATGGATTAATTTAACACCTTATACCACACATCTGCTATACTTTTATAAAACGAATTAATTTAAAGACCATAAGTAAACCGAACCGTACCTCCTATTGTAGGCACGTTATTTGACATTGGACAAAGAAGATTGTCCTGTTCGAACTATTTAACCTTTTAATAAAGACTTAGCTTATGTTAATGTGTAACAAGAACACAGTTGAGTCATTGATTCCAACCCGTCGAACAACGCTTTATGACTTTAGTAAGCTGTGAACCGGGATTTAATGTGGCATTGTGGTTATCATGTAGTCACTGTGTTTTATGCTTTCGTACATCATATTAGGAATGAATTTTGCTTGACGACAGTTGCAAAGATAAGTAACTAACAATCTAAAAAAAGTTTGATTGCATTTTTTAATGTAATCAATTTGATTTTTGGATATACTTACGTGCCATTAGTACACCTATAAATAGCCGGTGATATTTAAGTCCTATGATTTGACACGTAGCAAGACCGTCGCCATATCGAGCATATCTCCCATCACTTTCAGTTAAGTTTTAGAAAAAGTGACAATACTCATCAAACTTCGAGTTGAACTTTTTTGCTCAACTTCGAGTTGAACTCAAGACCTCAAGTATCTATACTGACACTGGTATCGCTAAACCAAGGAGGCGAGGTTGCCTTCTGGACTTATTCCCTTTTATTGACATAATACGAGTATGTTTCCCTTTCTAAACTACGCGTGTGAATTAAGAATCACCGCATTCACACTTCCGTTGATAAACATATGTATTATTTTGAACGAGCAATTATGTGAATAATCAGAATCATAAAAGATGAAAGCAATTTTATCTGAATTAATTTTAGTACTTCTAGTCCTATCTCTTAAACATAATTTTCAATGGACCAGTTTATCTATTGAAATGTTATGAGAAGTTAAAATATTTGATAATTGTGAATCCGTTAATTTTTTTTTTGGCTCCCCTACGTTAGAAGGAGGGTAGTAATGTTTCTCTAGTGGATGTATGTATTTTCATTTTTTGGCACGCTCTACAAGCCAAATGGCTGGACGGTTTATAAAATATGAGGAATCATTGGGTTCGTCAGAATAGTGGTAGTGACATAAATAATAAAATAAATAAAATAAAATAGCTTATATTTTCCATATCCTAAATTTACATTTCAATGTTGTTAGTAATTAAATTTCATTTTTGTTAGTAACTTGTTTATTTTCTAAGTATAGTGTTAGTATAGGTGAATTGTTTTGGATATGAACCCCTCTTCGGGTGAAGGCCTCCTCCAGTTTTCTCCGAGTATCTCTGTCTTTGCCAGTACTTCGCCAGTTACTTCCTACCATATCTACTATGTCGTCAACCCATCTCCATTTTGGCCTGCCAAGTCTTCTCTTCCCAGTGAAACCTTCCCATGTTGTGGTTTTGATAGTCCTGTGATCTGTTGTCAGAGAAACGTGCCATGTGGCCAGCCCATTGCCATTTCAATTTCGACGCCTGCGTGAGGGCATCATTTAATTTCGTCCTTTGTCTGATAACTTGACTCCTAATTTTATTTTTTTTTCTTATATTTAGGATGCTCCTCATCCATAGCTCTATGTGTTGTTATGATTTTTTGTTTAGCTCTTTCCGTGAATACCCTGGTCTGGCAGCCATATAGTAGGCAGGGCAATATACAAGTATCTAATACAGTTTTTTCAGGTTTACCGGGTAATTGCCTTTTAAAATCTCTTTATGAGACCAGAATTTCTTCCAGGCTAAATTTTTTCTTCTATCAATTTCTTCTTCGTTGTGTGTTTTGCTAAATGATAATAGTTTACCCAGGTAGATATAATTATTGGTATATTGTAAGTCTTGTCCGTTTACCCTGATAGGTTGTTTGCTGTTGTTAGTCATAACTTTAGTTTTTGTGGCATTCATTTCTAAACCTATCTTTAAACTCTCGCTATTAAGTGAGTTGAGCATGTCTTGGAGATCTTTTGATGATTCAGATAGCACGACAATGTCATCAGCAAACCTGAGATGGTTTAAATAGCTATTGTTTATTTTAAGGCTCTAGTTTTCCATTCGATATTTTGAAATATATCTTCTAACACAGTTATAAATAATATCGGTGATATGGGGTCAGCTTGTTTGACGCCTCATCCTAGATATATTGTTTCCCCTCTGGATTCTAACTTAACATTACTTGTGCTGTTGTTGTATATATATTCCATGATATTTATATATTAGATTTAGCTAATCCTTAGCATATTTAACACTCTCCATATATACTTGTGACCTATAGTATCGAACGCTTTGCTGTAATCAATAAAACCTAAATATAAAGATTTATTGAATTCTTCATATTTTTCAATAACTTATTCCAATGCTTGTAAGCCTGTTTGTTCTAAAGGTTGTGCGTTGTCTAGTTCTTGTGTTATGCGTCTAAGGATGACCGATGAGTAAATTTTGTATATATTTGCCATTAAGCTGATTGGTCTGTAGTTGTTAATATCTAGCGGGTTTCCTTTTTTATGTAGAAGTATGATATCTGATACGCACCATTGAATCGGAACAACTTCAGTTTCCAAGATCAAGTTGAAAAGTTCTGCGAGATGTGTAAGTAGAATACGTGCACTCAGTTTTAAAACTTCATTAGTTATTCCTTTAGGGCCCGGGCTTTTATTTGATTTTAAGTGGTTTAGCTGTATTTGAATTTCTTCCATATGAATAGGTGTAACAACTTCTGTATTGTTATATGTTTCTTTGGTTTCTTCTGTGTTTGTTTCCCTTCTCGCGTACAATTCTTGATAGAAAGTAGTTGCTTGATGTATAATTTGCTGTATTGTTTTTGTTTCCTTGTGTTGATTTTTTAGTTTTTGGATCCAGTTGGATTTGTCTTGCTTAAGTTTAATTCTTTGAATGCTCGTTTGGCACTTCTGAATTTATTAAGGTTATCTGTAATTATTTCTTGTCTGTGCTTTTTATAGTCTTCTTTGATCGCTTTGCTTGTTTCTTTATATAGTTTGCTTAGTTCTTTTCTTGTGGCTGTATCTTTGTTCTTTTGTGTTGTTAGTTCGTGTCTTTTGTTTATTAATGTTATTATTTTTTCACTGAATACTTTATGTAGCTTTTTATTTTCAGGATGGTTTTTGTTGGTTAGACTGATTATTATGGTTTTTTGTAGTATGTCGTAGTAAGATTGGACGTTATTGATGTTTTGTAGTTTATTTTCGATGTAAAGTTTGAGATTGTCTCTGTAATCGTTTATTTCTTCTTTATTTCTTGGAATCCTTGTTGGTGGTTTGAAGTTTTTCCGAATTTTCTGTGGTTGATATAAAAAAAAGTGTTGCTCTTAGAAGCCTGTGGTCTGTTCGGAACTTTGCACTATTAAGAACTTCGTAATTTTGTATCAGTTTTGGAACATTTGTCATGATGTAAGCGATTTCATTTTTTACACTTTAATCGGGCGACTTCCAAGTCCACATTCGTTGGGTCTTTTTTTGAAGTAGGTGTTGATTATTGCTAATCTGTACTCAAACGCATAATCTATTAGCCGTTCTCTTCTTTCGTTTCTTTGGCCCATGCCATAGTTTCCCACGATAAGGTTTTCTTCTTTTCTGGGTAGACCTATTTTTGCATTAAAATCCCCTATCACTATGACTTACTCGTCGGCCAATGTATTGGCTCTTTTCAGATCCGAGTAGAAGTTTTGGATTTCAGTATCACTGGATTTCTCCGTAGGTGCATATGCCTGTATTATAGTGACATATAACTTCCCAAAATTCATTTGGAGTGTGGCTACTCTCTCAGATATGCCAGTAAAGTTTATAATGTTATTTTTCCATGTTTTCTTATTTAGAAATCCGACTCCGTAAAGGCCCTTCGTTTCTCCTATATAGCAAAAGATGTGATTTGAACGTTCTTCTATATAACATCCCATTAATCTTGTTTCTGAAAGTCCTAATATGTCATAGCTTATATTTTCCAATGTTCTAATATTATTAAGTTCTAGGTATCGGTGTATAGATGACAATGACTTGACATTATAAGTTCCAATTTTTATACGACTTGTTTCTCTTTTAATTTGTTTAGTTCTTGGTTGTGGTGGTTTTTCTGGAGGGTTGTAGTCGTACTCCCCAACGGTGACCAGCCGGCTAGGAGAGTAGTATTTTGAAGTTTTTCCTGTTTGTTGTTGTTTCTGGTAGAAGGTTCAGTTATTTCGGAATAAGATGCTTTTTCCATGTGGTTGTAAGAGATATTTTTAACGGTCTGTTCTTTTCAGACTGTGTCCCGATTCTTAGTATATGACTTATTTCTTGCGTATCTAGCCGAGTTCCTGCTCCTTCTATAATTGTCTTAATAAAATTTATTAACTCTGTCTCTGTCTTTCCCCTTACTTCTATGCCGAATAGAATTAAATTATTTCTTCGTTTTTCCTTCTCTAAAAAGGTAATTTTTTCCTCTAATGTATTGACTTTGGTCTTAAGGTTATTGTTTTCATCCATCGGCATTTTCATCTTTTCGTCCAAGACCTCCAGTACATTTTTCGTTATAACTGTTGTTAATAATAAAGTTTGCTCATTAAACTTTTCATGTATTTTAGAGAGTAAAATTTCCATTTGCTTATCCATTTTTCAGGTAATTTGATGTTATATACTGGTAACACTGGATTGGTGCTGATCACTTCCTGTACGTTGGCCACACTTTTGTACTTTAACAGCACTTTCGATAGTTGTCTATGGCTGTCATATTACAGATGTCCACGGGGTGGAATCTTAGTATTAAAACACAAATGCAATCAGGCTTTCCCTTTCCTCTTCCAAGGAATGGGTGAAAGTACAAATTCGAACGCAACTCCTACTCAGTCTAACCGTATCCTTGTATCCTTAATTTTTGGTATAGTGTTATAATATTTCTAACTCCAGATAATGATATGACACTTCGAAGTACGGAACGGAAAAAAAATAAGCAGTAAATAATTGATACTCTATTGTAATTAGTTATATCACTTTAACATAGCCCAAATCACTGTTACTCATAGTACCTTGGCTGGAATTATCGTACATGTACGATAATTGATGTACGGTTATGAACATGTACTTACTATTTATTCACAGTTTGTAGTTATTACAGATTGATTTATTAATCTTAAATAATGTTTATTATTACTATCCACACACAACTATAACGTTTAATATATGATTATTGCAAGTTGATATTAACCTTATGCCTCCTCCATGTACCTCCTTTCCAAAAAAAAAAAAAGTTTTTTGCACTACGTATTTAATTCACTGTTTATAGATTGAATTACGCACTTAAGTCCTTAACTTGGTTATATGTATTTTTTTTTCACTGTTAGTGTCACTCTACACAACTTTTCACTGTTATAACTGACTTAATTGTATTTTTAACACATTTTTAATACGGAGCAGATGTACACAGTGGCCAACAGCGCCCTCCTCTGAGAGATCGGTGAGATACAAAATAAAAATCAGTGGGCCAAGCACCAATCCTTGCGGAACGCGCTAAGTACTTGCCGAGGCTTGGATACGGCTTCCCCTAGTCGTACACGAAAAGTTCTGCCAGAGAGCAAATCCCTTATCCAGTTTAACAAACTTCCTCTTATGTTAACATGTTCAAGTTTGTATATAAGACGTTTCAAGGGAAAACGGTCGAATGCCTTTTCATAATCCAGGTATATGACATCCGTGGGCTGCTCAAAACTATGATTTTTTGTCCACTGGTTTACTCAATTAAGTAAGTTTGTTGTGACTGAATTGTTATTTGATCTTGCACTATAAAAATCCCTCAATTTGTTGGATATATTTTTTTCCATGGCTTTACACAGAACGCCTGTCAAACTTATACGCCTGAAGTTTACAGGTAATAATTTATTTCCCTTCTTATATATTGACACTAATCGGCTGGCACTATACCATCATGTAATGATTTGTTCATTAACTGTGCTATGCCGTGTTTCAGTGATTCTGAAGATTTTTTGAGAAGTATGGACGATATGCCATCAGGTCCTGTATCCTCGAAGCTTTGCAATGTCTTTGTTACCAGATCTCCTGTAATGGTGAATTCTTGAATTGTGTTTGCAACTCTGGATGTATATATATACGGCATTGGTTCATCAGGCTCTTTGACAAAACTTGACTCCTAGACATTAACAACTGAGTTGGTGATGGAAAGTTGCATTTTGCTGTATTTCTATGTTGTAATAATGCTAGGTATAGATCTGTGTTATTCTCCTTAATTTTTCTCATAATATTTTTTATTATTTTCACCGAGCTCTCAGCCTGAACATTTAATTGTGCGTGATATGGAAGGTTAGTTATATATATATATATTAACTCTAGAAATATAATTTATTGCATACAAATGAAATTACTATGAAATTATAATTAATATTTGGACATAGATTGAGAATTTGGGTGTCGATTGAAGTGCCCTGGTTACGTTCCCTCGGGACTTTATATAGGCGCGTCCCTCGGCGTCAGCGGGAGGGGAAGGCTCCTCACATCTTTTGCATATACTGCTTTATAATCCTATAAAATATTGTGTGATGAATTAAAAATTACAAGATTATAGTTATACATCAATATTCAATTCCTGTTCACTCTGGTACCTATTGAGACCCACATTTATATCTACGCCTATATGGCGTCATCGTATATTTCGACTATTCCCCCTTCTTTTATGTACAATTGACGTCCTTGCTGTGCATACTTTGTTGCGTGCTGTTATGAAACGTATTTTTTAACCAAATTAAAAACAGGTGAAGGTTCTCAATTCGTCTGTAATTTTATTGTTTTACTAGCATCCGCCCGCGGCTTCGCCCCCGCCACATTTGATTCCCGCCTTCAATTAAAAATAAGGGTTTTATGTGATTTATACGGAACCCTAATTATTTTCCTAGAATTAAAGTATTAAATATACAATTAAAGTATATTACGCGCAAAGTTATCAGCTATCTGCCAGTGAAAGATTACCCCGAACAAACAGACAGACGAACAAAAATTCTGAAAAAGGTTATTTTGGTATATGTATCGTGTATGTATGTATGTAAGTACCTATGTACTTAGTAAAAAACGATTATTTTAATATTACAAACAGACATTCCAATTTTATTTATCTGTACAGAAGATGTATGTTCACCGAAGTTGTGGCTGGAAGTTATGTACTAATATACTCGAGCCGTTTACCACCCCGGTGGAAAACTACTTTTATTTAGTATTTTGAAACTATTTTCTTAAAACTATTACGTTTTACTTGCTATTATATAAAACAAACTTATTTATTGATTTATTTATTAAAAAAACCAACAGCGATACATATTTTTATTACATTTTCGTATGACCATAATAGAGCCAATAACAGGTTTCCGTTCATTTTAACGTATATAATATAACTATAACGGCTTAAAAAAGAGGATGCCAATAGTAATTCTAGTTATACACTATTAATGCAGCGCAAAAGAATATTATTATAAATATAAAATCTTGTAACAAGGTTGTCATAATTAAAAAATCGTTAAAAACAGTATCAGTAAATTAACATTGAACTATTTCTTTGTATTGATTATTATCATCAAAATTATTAATCCAAATTGTAATAATGAAATTGTCAAAGTAGAAATAATGAATAATAATTCAACGCGCTGGAGTCCTATAGTCACTGTGTTTATGACTGTATTAGCTGGCACTGGCCCACCGCCCCCCTGCGTCACCACTGTTCTGCTGGGTGGTAGATGCTGGGTTTGAATCGTCAGGGGCTTCGGTTCGGGCTCTGGCATCATTTCCACGTATGATGGCGACCGGTGGCAATTAATGCTTACGCAGCTTGTGCCTGTGAAACAAAGTTAATAGCTGTTAAAGAGCTAGTAAAGATTTACTAATTGACTTTGTCCATTTTTTTCAAAAGTATTAATTCCAAAATCATTTTAAGGGAATAAGTTTATTCGTAGTTAAACTGCATTTTTTTCTATTCTATTCTATAAATAAAATAATTGTATTAAAATTAGTTTACTCACCTAATTGCTCCGTTTTGTCCGAGATATTCAGTGAATTAGGAGGAGCCCAATATCCTTCTTCATTACACGCCATATTTAAAAAAATAATGAAGCAATAATTACTTTTAAATAATGTTATTGTAAATACTTTGGGTGTTGTCTCACCAAGACTAATTAGATAGCAACTGATGTTAGGATGGGTGGGTCACTCTCCACATTCCAAACGAATATCATTACAAAGTATTTTAGCAACGAGTGCATTAAAATGTTATTGTCTAAATTATTATTATAAACAGAAAATATTTACTGCTTCGTTGGTCTAGTGGTTAGCGTATGCGCCTCTCACCGCGACGTCTCGGGTTTGATTCCCGA
The DNA here is from genome assembly GCA_018237805.1 of Mesosemia grandis. Taxonomy (NCBI): domain Eukaryota; kingdom Metazoa; phylum Arthropoda; class Insecta; order Lepidoptera; family Riodinidae; genus Mesosemia; species Mesosemia grandis. The sequence goes on from DVZW01000136.1 coordinate 11,907, forward strand.
GTCGGGCAAAGTATTATTTGTGAACTTTCCATTACAAAGTTCTGAATGAAAAAGCAGCACGGAGTTGGATTTGTGGCCGGTGGATGGCGATAGGCTCACCCCCTATCCCATGGGACTCAAACATAACTAGTGAACTGTGGGTGTTATACACCTCTGCCACACTCTTTTGGGTAATATAGGCGTGATGTTATGTAGGAAATATTTGATAGGTTTCGAAACGATTTTAAACATTCTTTCACCATTAGAGAGCTACATTATCCCTGAGTAACATATGACCATATTCATACAATGCCAAATGCCCAGGATTCCCTGACTAGCCTGTAGTGGTAGCGGAGTGCTCTGAAAAGAGGGCATGGGAAGGAACAGAGATTTATGCACTGAAAGCGCAAATCTGTGTTTTGTTAGCGTAAAATCGACTAGATACTCACACTCCCTCAAGAGTTGCCTATTGTATAAATATCCTTATAGTAGGTACATACATCCTTTCCAATAAATAAATAATAATTAACATTGGATCGCGAGATATTGAAGTATTCGTCTATTTATCGCTCACATACGTAATTCAAATTTAAGACTTATATGGTTTTGTCACGGAGAGCCGATGGGAATACAGGGAATTATATTATCTTATGGTACAAGGTAACGTAACAAATATTAAAATATCTTAGTTGATATTTTAAATTGGAGAAAGAGACAAACATACCTGTTGATTCGGAAAAGGTATG